>NDGM011121414.1:415-13426 GCA_002564305.1 Octomys mimax
TTTTGTACCAGGAATGGAAGTTAGGACTTTGGCAAGCAGGCTCATGCTCTGAGCTACATTGCTGCCCACTTCTTTACAAAGAACTAAGAGAAATTAATACAACAACTATCTTGTATTTTATTTTCCTTTTCCCTTTCTTCTCCCCCTTTCTCCATCCTAGTTCTTTCCTTTTCAATAACTTCTTCCCATTTTACAATATCTATTATACAGTTTGGTCCTTATGTAATCTTTCAATTTCTCACATCAGGGAGACAATATGATATTTACACATGTGAATTTGATTTATTTCACTAGTGAGTGTGTCCTCAAGTTGCGTCCATTTACCTATGAATGTCTCAAATTTATCCTTCTTTATGGCTGAGTAGTACTGTACTATATAAAGACAACATATTTTTATTCATTCCTCAGTTGATACGTATTTGGGTTGTTTCCAAGATTTAGCTATTACAAATTGTTCTTCTGTAAAGATGGGTGCACATATATAGCTGTTATATGCTTTAAATTCTTCAGGGAAGATATGCAGGAGGTGAATAGTTGGGTCAAATGTGAACTTTAATCCTAGATTTTTGAGAAATCTCATACTGATTTCCACAGTGGTTGCATCAGTCTACACTCCCACCAACAGTGGGAGTGCATCAGGGTTCCTTTATTCCACATACTCCCTGCAGTATTTATCATTGATTCATGTCTTGATAGTCATTCTTTCTGCACTGAAATGGAATATCAGCATTGTTTTATTTTGCATCTCAATAATAACCAGTGATATTGAATATTTTTTCATATACATTTTTTTTGCCATTTGTATTTCTTCATCTGAGAAGTGACAAAGGCGCCAAACATCTTCACTGGAAGAAAAACAGCCTTTTTAATAAATGGTGCTAGAAAAACTGGCTTTCCACATGCTGTAGACTAAAGCTTGACTCATGACTATCACCATGCACTAAACTAAAATCAAAATGGATCAAAGATCTAAATGTTAAAACAGAAACACTAAATCTACTGGAACAGAAAATAGGTAGAAATCTTGAAGGCATAGGTGTGGGCAGAAACCTTATGAACAAAATCCAGATTGCATGGGAAATACTCCAAAGAATCAACAACTGGGATGTCATTTTAATGTATGTGATAATTTTATGTAAATTTTATGTCATTTATTGTGTTCTTCAACTAATTGACTTTGATATCTTTCAAGCATATGGAGGCAACTGCTTTAGAGTTTTTGTTTGTTAATTCTAATATCTGTACACTTATAGATTGAGTTTTAATTAAAAATGTTATTTTCTCTTTATTTGTTATATATTGTTTGTATGCCTGATCATTTTAGATGGGCTACTGATTAGTTTTGTATTTTGGTGTGCAGGATATTCTTGTATTCCTGTAGTGCATGTACATGCATTGTGTGTGTGTGTGTGTGTGTGTGTGTGTGTGTGTGTGTGTTTGGAATTTAACCCAGAGTTTCATGTATGATGAACATGTGTTCTAGCCCATGCTATTCTCCAGCTCTGCTTTTATATTCTTCTGCTTTATTCTAGGACCCTTGAGTTACTTGGAAACAGTGAAACTTTTAGTATGTGCTTAAAGATTTCTTAGCTGCAACTGCAGAGTGCTTGGTCTAGGGTAATTATTCCCAGATATTGAAGCCAGCCTGGCCCAAGTTCTTTATCTAACGACCCAAGAATGTCCAGGTTTTCTAGTCTAGCTGATGGAAACAGGAACTGATGCTAGGCATGTGTGAAAACTGGCCGTAGTTCCTGCTACCTTTCTGGATGATTATTCCTCAGATTCAAATAGCCTCCTCAGGGGAATCCTTAAGGAAAACGTTCTGTAAATCTCTAGAATTCTTCTTTCTCTGAATTTGTTCTCTCTTTCTCTCTCCCAGGCCCTCCCCCAGTACTCTTTTTCTCTCACTCTTCCTCCTTTTCCTCCTCCTGCCCATTCTGTGTTCCCTGGTCTCACCCTACTGCCCCCTCTTTAGTTATCTCTCTTGAAATATTCTAGCTACAGCAAACTGAAAGTTCTGATTAATATTTCTACAAACATCAGACATCCTCAGCTATAAGAATATTCTCTCCAGCTCTGAGCTTGCCTTCTTATTACAGTGGATCTCAGCATGTCCTGCAGTGTCTCTCCCACTCTTCTAAACTGTCCTCTGTGTGTGTGTGTGTGTGTCTTTTTATGTCTTTCTCTTTTTATTTTAATCAATATATGCAAAAATAGGCCACTTTATAAAAATAAATAGAAATAATCCCCATGTATTAATTGACTTTATCTTAGGAAACCATTTCAAATGCGTGTTAAAATGCATTTACAGAGGGTTGAAGACATAACGCTGGGTACAAATAAGTATATTTTCGTTTACTTTCTTTGACTGTAGTAGTACAACTTATAGGAAGTCAGGTCTGGAAATAGACTGAGTTCTTGCCAGCATTATAAATGAGCAAAGATTATAGCAACAATTGAGATACATAATGTCATTTTAATTAAAAAAGTGATAACTATATGAGGTGGTAGATATATTGGTTAGTTTTATTGTGTCAGTTATTTCATGATAGATATACATATGAAAACCACAAGTTGTACATCTTAAGTATATATAATATTTTTTAGCTAAACCTTAATAAAGCTGAAAATATATAATGTATTTGGCATCTCAATGTCACCGTCCATAGCCTTCATAGAATTTTTGTTGTGTAATTATATATTCATTTAATTGCTTAAGAATTACCTTCCTTACTCAACTATTCCTCTGTGAGGACCCTGTCTGATTCATGCACAATTTACTCTCTAGTTTAAGTTCTTGGCAGACATTTGTTTTGGAATAAAATTCTGAGAAAGTAGGCTCTTCTAGGAACAAGTTAGAATCCAGTAAAACACAACTAAAACATATGTTCATCAACCTCCCAGCAGTAGAAGAGACTAAAGGGCTAATGGCTTTGTCTCTCACAGATTATTCTACTGATTGAAGGTTGTATTATAGGGTTACATTGGGTTACATAAGCAAATCAGGTAATTGAAGTACCATGTTGTCTTAAGTAGGGAGGATTGCAAAGCTTTGAGCTAAATGGATTAAAGTATATGACACAGAGGACTTAGGATGTGTGTGTGCGTAGTGGGGGTATGACTGAGGGCACAGAGTGGACCATACAGGAGAGGAAGCACTAACTTAGCAGCCCCAGGTCAGGGAATAGTTCTTTAGCTTTCTGAAACCTTGGGCTGTGGCTGCATTGGACAGGGGAAATGGGTGGTCACATATGTATCAAATGGGATTATTGGATCTGTTAGAAGAATCAGATCTCTAGGAGAGAGCTGGTGATTTCTTCATTGGCATTTCATAAAGACCTGGCAGTAGTAATCAAGCTGCTTTAATCTTTGAAAGATGTAGACCAAAATGTCAGCAGTGCCTCGAGTGCTAGAATTCTGAGTGATTTTGTGTTTACTTTATGCCTTTGTGTTTTTCTAGTGTTTCTACAATGAACACACGAGCAATTTATAAACAGACTTTTAAAATGTACAGGTTTTTCCATTTGTATTTTGTATAAAATATTTGTTTTATGATCTCATGGAGTGCAAATCAAAATCTAACCCAAGAAGCACATACTATATCACCGAATGACCAAGTAATTTGGCATCCTAAATGCTTAAAATGTATTAATGATGCAACATAGAATATATTGTCTAAAAATATATTTATTTTACTTAAGAAAACCTTCAGGGGCCAGTCAAATAGATCGGGGGATTAAAGAGCCTGAAAGCAGGCACAGGAGCCAGGGTTAGGATCCCCCCACCCCCAGCAGTGCCAGCCCCACCCCTGGGGCACGCTGAAATGGCAGTTGAGACTGGGTGTGGTGGCACCCACCTGTAATCCCAGGTCTTAAGAAGCTGTAAACAGATGGATCATGATGAGTCCAAACTAGTAGTGAGATCCTGAACACCCTGTAGACCCATCCCTAAAATACAAAAAAAAAAAGAAAGAAAGAAAAGACAAAGAAAAAGAAAACCTTCAAAAAAGTATACTTTTTGCATTTTCCACACAGCACTAATTTTTGTCTAGGGATTTTATGTATGACTTATTAATATACAAACTGACTTCTGAACCTTATATTTGACTTCATGCATCTACAGAGAATTTTAATGAGTTCTTTTGACCCTGGAGAAAATTCTCACATGTCTATCTTTAATGTAAATGAATTCTGTTCTAAAATCTAATAATGGCATTAAAAGCCTCCAATAAGGTTGTGCTATTAAAATTTTGATGTTTTATATTCATTTTAACCATCTGAATCATCTTTTATTATCTATACTACAGAATATAATTAAACATGTTTTATTATTTGCTGGTGATGTTTAACTGAATGTAATGGATTTATTTTGGCATATTTAATGGATACAGAATTCCTCTATACAAAATATTTGAGTTACAAATGAGCCAATTTACAATAATATACGTGCCCTCTCTCCTGGAGAGTACCTGCCTCAGAATAGATAAATTTAAAAGATAACAGCAAATCCCACTAGTTGTTAGCGTTTGAATCACAGTATGATTTCTATTAATTTTTTTCTTGAAAACTTAAGATTCTGTATTTAAAATGTCACCCTTTTCTTATCACTTCTGTTATTCTTGAGAACTTTTAAGTTATCACCGTAAATCAAGAATTGGTATGATTCAGCCGTGTTTACAGAAGCCACTCACCATTTGTAGCTGTTGATAACTTAAAATAAGGCTGCCCCACATAGAGACGTGCTGTAAGCGAAAGCATATCCTGGATTCCAAAGATCGATGGTTAAAAATGAATACAGATACGTCACGGATATTTGCTGAAATGTTCTTGTATTCATTTCAATAAAATATATTATTAATTTTTTTTATTTTTAATATAGCTACTGAAAATTTAAAATGCTGTGACTTGTGCTTGTAGTTCACATTATACATCTGCTAATGCTGTGTCAGAGCTTCCCTCTTTACCAAAAAGTTATGTTGTACTAAAATTTGCTGGTGAATGGAGTTCTTCATGCTCACGTGTTATGTCAAGCCTTCGTAAATTAGTTCTACCCAATGTCCAAGACCATTTGACTGCTTTGAACTGTTTCATGCTGTAATCAAGCAAGGAATTCAGCACAGGAATTTTCCACTTCTGACCATTGTATTTGATTTGGAGAAGCAGGCTTATATCAGTGATTGACACACATGAATTCCAGGCATTTATCATTGCTTGAGGCTGAGCTCTTATACTATGAATCAATAGTTAACACGGAAAACAAGCTAACAAGCACCTACTCTCAGCAGTCAAGAGCTTAATGAAATAGAAAAGCATTTACCTGGGCTAATGGTGATTGCTGGTATCTGCAATTTACTCTGTGCGTCTGGACATCCATTCCATGGGCTTCTGCATGGTATGTGAGAACACATCCCTCCCATCCCATCTTCTCAAGATGAGTTCTTACATCTCACAAGGGCTGTTCAGAGCCAAGCACACTCTTCAGCATGCACATAATTTTGCTTTATGTCAGAGCTTTAGGATGCAAATTATATAATAAATACCTAACGTCAAAGCAGCAGCTTGACATTCCTGGGTTTGTTATATAATGAGTTTTGCTTCAAAAGAAGTTTCCATAAAAATGTCCCTATTAAATATTTTCTGAAAACATAGCACTACAGTACTGCTGATAAACTGAAATATTCTTTTGTTATGATGCTTTCTTTGAAGAAAGCTGCCACTTAGTTTAAGAGTAAAAATATAAAGGGTCATGTTGTACTACTTCTTATGTATATTTGTATGCAATGATTGATTGTATATTTTCACCTATAGATTTCACATATGTATTTAATATTCACCATATTAATAATCATTTAAACCTTCTATCATACCTATAATTATTTTACATGTCTATTTCCATTACTACTTTTAGAATGTGATTTAGCTTTTGAAATTTTGAAGTCTCTTGACATATATAGATAGATAGATAGATAAATAGATATAGATAGATATAGATATAGATAGATATATAGTGTGTGTGTGTTAAAGGAAGAAACAGTCTGAATCTTCACATATTTTCACATAATGTTTGAAACTAGATTTATATTGCTCTCCTGTAAGAGAACAATTCATCTCTAAAGAGATTTTATTGAACTTCCAGCAGCACTTGACAATATAGGGAAGCTGGTATAAACTTAATAAACTGAAAACATTCCAAAGAACATCACTTTGGGTTATTTCTTTGGCTTCCCACATGTGTTTCCACTGCTGTCCTGAGTCATAAGCCTCCAAATCAATTGATCTAGGTACAGTAACTCAGTAACTGAGTTTGCAATGCAAAATCTGTGATTTTTCCATAAAATTGCTCCTTTTAAAAATCTATTGTTTGAATAGGACTCAAAATACAAAATAAAACTAAAAAGATCCCCTTTTACAAACAATGCAGCTGGACAGCAGCCTGCATTTTACAAAGCAGGTAATATAAATGGGAACTGCAGGATGCACTAGGGTTGTAGAAACTTAGACCAATCATACCCATCCTGCATCAACTCGGGATTGTTTACAGGCAAGTGAGACAGTTTGTAAATAAGCGTGAACAAGGTGGCTTTTTTTCCCTCTTATAAAAGCAAGACATCTCAGTCTGTAATGACAGCTCCTTGTTTATTAGAGATGCAGAAATGATATCTACTACCACACATAACATAGCAGCCTGAACATAGGACCATAAAACAAGCAGAATATCCAAGACCCCATAGGTGAGTGGGAGGATTTTCTTCTGGAGCTTTGTCTGCATCAAAGGTGAAATGAGGTTGTGCTGCTCTGTGAGTATTCTCTGGGTCATGACATTTAGTTGGAGTCCTAGCTATCCCAGATTTAGGATGTCCTCAGCTAGAACAAACAGTCCCCACTCCACATGATCTCAAGCCATTCTCTGGCATGGAATATTTCCTGTCAGTGAGAGACAGAGGAGAAACACTGGCCTGTGGAGCTCTGAGCTCCAAACTGACAGTTATTTCTTCCACAGTCTCCTGACCAAATCACATCACAGGGTCAGCCCAGATTAAAGGGGCTGTGAAACAAACTCCTCCTCTTGATGAGGCATATTTACAAAGGGCACAGACACAATAATGGACAAACATTATGCCACAGGAAATTTACCACAGGGGCTGTCAAAAGCTTTATCTTTCAGCTTTACTTGAAGAGGAGGGTGTATCTGTGGGTTTCTTCCTTACTTCATCATCCAACATGACTGCTGAAACTCCAGTCATCATTTAAACTTTCTAGGAATAGGCAGTAGGAGGGAACACAGGGCTTGTGTCAGGCTTTCTGTCTCATTCTGGTGGGTTTTTCCTAAAGTCTCATCAAAATCCTGTTCTTGTATACAATGATTTGTCTCTGGGTGCAAGAACACATACAGCCTTTTATCATATTACCTTTGGCCCAATAAGAAATCAGGATTATGAAACTGTAGAAGTGAAGATTGAGCCTACAAGCACCAGTATTGGGCATTAACACATAAACTTTCATTTTATTCTGATTATTAGCCGGAGATATTGGCTAATTTGTCTTTTCAAAAGAAACCACACATATACAAATTTCATGTTAAATCACCTGCATTTTATATATTTAGTTTTATATATTGAAATCTAATTTAAATATTTTTAATTTGTATTTTGAAATGATTTTGTGACCTACAGAGAAGAAATTGCAATAATGGAATGAGTGTCCATACATATTTCATCCCTAATGTTTATATTTTATGTAACCAAAGTACAATAAATGTAAGAAAGGTTTGATGTTAAAAGCTAGAACTTGGCAAGCTTTTTCTGTGAAGGACCAGAAAGGATCTCTTGAGGTGTCTGTCACTGTCAGTGAACTGGCACTATAGTAGAAATGCAATCATAGTCAGTATGTAAACAAATCAGATTTGTGTTCCAATAAAACTCTATAGCTGTACAGTAGTCCCTCACTATTTTGCCATTCAACTTTTGCAGACTCTCTGTTTTCCAAGTTTTCAAAAATATTAATCTAAGTTATTTATCATAGATTTTTTGCTATCTCACAGGATTTTGCAGTACTGTACAGTATTGCATGTTAAAATATGTTGTTAAAATTATGTAGGTTTATGAGTTTAGAAAATGATTAAAAACATTAGAAGTGTTTTTAAAAGTGTGGGAAAGGTTTACAAGAGTGTGGGAAGGGCTTACAAAGCCTTAAAATATATGTAAGTATAGTAGTTCACTAACTCTTGCTATAAAGTTCTAATTACATTGAGACAAAGAGTATATATGTGCATAAGCTTTAGACCTTATTTGATTCAATTTTCTTCTTCACATTCTTTTTTCAGAATTCAACCAATGATCCGAAATTTCATTTGGTTGTAACAAAGAGAAGATCATTTCCCTTTCTGTTTGTAAACAACAGAACTTTATGTCTCACAGTTATGAGGCTGGGAAGGTCAAGATCAAGGTAGCAACAGGCACCATATCTGGCGAAGGTCCAATCTTCGTCCAAAGTGTTGTCTAGGGTTCTTCCAAGGTGGAGTGGATAAAATGGCACAATCAGCTCTCTAAATCCTCATTAAGTGTTTCATTAGTGAGCTGATGTTCACTGGAACCAAACACTAACCTCTACAAGTTGAAGGAGAAAAGGTGTATTTTGCCTCACAGTTTTGGATGATTCAATCCATGGGCTGCTTCCTAGGCAGGAAGGGCCTAGTGAAGGAGAGGTGTGCAGCACATGATGCCCAGAAACAGAAGACACAGCCAGAAATACCCTCACAAAGTATTCTGCAGTGACCTGTCTCCTCCAGCCAGGCCCCGCCTTCTAACAGCACAGTCAGCTATGAAAGCATCAGTAGATAATCCACTCATCATTTCACTACGCTTATGATCCAGTTGCCTTGCAAACACCCTGCCTCTATACTCATGAGATTTGTGGAGGACAGTTTAAATTCAGACCATAACACAAGGGCATGAGTCCCATTATTGAGGACAGGATGCTCATGGCTTAAGCATATTCTTATGTTCCACCCTTTTAGTATCATGACCTCAGTGGTTAACTTCTAACTTAGAAATTTTGGATGGAAACATACATTCAACCATAGATCCTACCATCCAAATTCTGGATTCCAAACACCATTCACAAATCAAATAGCTAGGGTCCCTTAGAGCGGTGATTTATTCCATGACTGGAACAGGCAAAACACAAGAATACAATACTTCTTGGCTCACAGTTTTGGATGAGCTAATATGGATAATTGACTACAATATTTATGTTCCCGTAAAGCAAGATAACACCAAAAATAGCAAGCAGAAGGGATAAAGATGTAGCTCAGTGGTAGAAAAACAGCCTATTGTCAAAAAGGCCCTAAACTTGACCCACAATACCACAAATACATGAATAAAAAAAGGGACAAGAGCATGTGCAAAGGGCATAGGTACCAACCCGAAGGAGCTCAAAACGATCAAAATTTGGAATGTTCTGGCAACCACATATATAATGAGCTTTAAATTACAATACACAGAGTAGAATAAATATTCCCAATTACATGCTGACATAACTAAATAATTGAATGAATACATAAAAGAAGAAAGAGCAGCTCTCTTTTTCTGGAGTTAATAAATACAAAAGGAATGAGAGGAACAGAACATTGACATTAGCCAAATATAACAGTGATTTTTTCAGACACAACCCACTAACAGATACTAAATTAGTGCACAAAGTGTTTACAATCTCAAAATATCACCTGAGGTTATTTATTAACCTCAAGTTGAAAATAATAAATTTCAAACTACCTGGCAGGCACTACTTTATCCACAAGATCAGGGTTAACATCACAAGTCATTAAGATCAATCATCCCAAAGCCCCTGCAGCTGTCAGCATTACGGTAGAACTGTGAGATTTTGCCTAGTACCTGCTACGTCAGTTTGCAACCTCTTCCACAGAGAAAAGATTTTAATTGGAGGCAACTTTGATCCACTCTTTCCAAGCTCATAACTGACACTCATATTCTTCTATTGAAATAAACATGTCCTAGGGCATGTCTTTAGTTTCTGGACTATTATAGCTGACTGACTTTTGGGCACTAACATTTTAAGTGCTGGATAAAATTATTTTCTTTCAACCATATAAGTGAAGTATAATACAGTACAATTGCTTTTGTTTAAAATGTATAAGTTCAATCTTGATTTGCATTTGGTTAACATCAATTTTACTTAGCATCATGGATTCTTATAACAATTTCAATTTATTGAACACAACACCTGGCTAAAAATGAATTCTGCAAGTTAAATAAATAATTTGTGCAACCATTAGAAATATGGGCTTGTGATCACAGCTTTCTGGCCATGACATTTCTCAATTAAACCATGATTTTGCACGTGTGCATTTCAGTTGACTTTTTAATCTTCCACTTCTAAGCATTTATGTTGGAAAAAAGTAGACAGTTGGTCAGGAAATGGATCTGTAAGCCTACAAAAAACATAAGTTTAGCAGACGTGTCTATAAATAGAAACAGGTAGAAATGTAGATCCTTAAAATGAGAAAATACTTAACACTACTCATCAATGGGGAAGCACAAAACTAGAACAGGAAATGAGTACACACACACTAGCATGACTATTGTGAGCCAAACACAGTAGCCAGTATTAGCAAGGATGTGCAGGAACTGGAATCCTTGTATTTTGCATGAGGGAATTTTAACAATGAATCAATTCTTTGCAACATGATGGTTTCTTTGTTTTCCAAATGAGGAGTGTGTGTGTGTGTGTGTGTGTGTGTGTGTGTGTGTTATGGTAATTGAACCTAGGACCTTTATGCCTTGTGCTAACTGGAAATCTGACTATCTTCTATGGAGAAATGTCTATTCAAGTCCTTTGCCAAGATTTGAATTGGCTTGTGTGCTTGTTTGTCTTTTGTTTTTCTGTTGATTGTAGGAGTTGTTTATATATCTTAGGTGTTAAGCCCTTATCAGATATATCAGTTGTAAACACTTTTATCCCATTCTTTGGGTTTTTGTTTTTTTACTCACTTCAGAAATTGTTCTTTATAGGCCCAGCCAAATAGCTCAGCAGATTAAAGGGCCTGGAAGTAGGCACAGGGGCTGGGGGTTTGATCCCCTGGCCTGCTATGCTGGCCCCACCCCAGAGTGTGCTCAGACAGCAATTGAGACTGGGCGTGGTGACATATGCCTGTAATCCCAGCTTTTGGGAGGCTGTAAACAGGCGGATCACTACGAGTCCAATCTAGCAGTGAGACCCTAAACACCCTGTAGACCCTTCCCTAAAAGAAGTCAAAAAAAAAAAAAGATTACGAAAAAGAAATTGTCCTTTATATAAAATGCTTTTGTGTGTGTGTGTGTGTGTGTGTGTCTTTTTGCTTTTTTTGGGTACTGGTGATGGAACTCGGGACCTTTAGCTTGCATAGCAAGTGCTTAAGCCACTAAGCTATATCCCCCACACTAAAATGCTTTCAATTGTGTTATAAGATTGAATTTATTCTAAGTGAAATGTATTCTTAAATTATTAAAATAATAAAATTAAAAAAGAGAAAATAATTCATAATAAATTGATATATTTTCTAAAACTTCATCATGTGAGTACCAATCAATCAAAACCCCAAATATATTGTTTTAATAAATTGCCTCTGCCATTTCTATGATACCTTGACCCCTCTATCGTTTTGGGGAAAATACTTTATCTCTTTACATTTAGATATAAAAATTCTTTGAAAATCCTTCTATAGGGAGGGGAGAGGAAGAGGACAAAGATCAAAAATTGAGCTGAGCTATGTGCAGGTACAAATCTCCATGAAGAATGTGACCTTTAGTACTGCAAACATGTGCTAATAAAAAAAACAGACCACTAGAGATACAATCCAGCCTTTCCTCTAAGGCACTGCATACAAGGTGGATCAAAAGATTTTGTTTTTAACTACTGACATTGAGGAAAGTATATTTGATCTGTAATGTCTTAAGAGTAATGACATGTAAGCATTTTTTAGAATTATCAAATTGTGGAAAACTCATTGTTCTTGACTATAAAATATCAGCATATTTAAAGTCTTCTCCCTCAATAACTAATTTTTACTTCTCTTAAGTTGCTGAACCACATGCTCAGTTGCTCATGATATCTTTTTTATGAGTTTTATATCGTCTTTATATTTATGAGCATTTTCCCTCTTACTAGTGTTTTGTGTCAAATAAGAATTGAAATATTTCTCTGTGATTATGTCAGTAATTTCTTTATTGATCATACTGTAATGTAAGAAATAGTTTATTGATTTTATTCATAATTCTATTCAGTTTTCCTGATGAATTACTGTTTTGGTGGAGTGTGAGATTTGTTTTAGTACAAGTGATTTCTTGATGCCACCATAATTTCTATTGATTTAACATTTTTAATCATAGTTATTTCATATTCCACCATTTTATTTTGTTTTCCTTCATTCTTTAATAAATGTGTAAAAATGTACCCTTTTTATACAATCTAAGGTGGAAGATTTAAGTTTTCACTTCTTTTAATGTTATCCTCAAAATAAATTTTCACATTGCTATTAAATGTTATACTCAAACCTTATCAATTTTCAGAACAAAATTGTGTGAATCTTTGCAAATACATTATTAATATGCTTAACATGTTGTGCCTATTTTACAGGATTTAAGACATCTTCTAAGTATACACTCATTCTTTTAGGTGTACATATGAATGGAATTATTGTATCAACATAACAGAAGTACACTGTTTTACAGTGGTATGAAGTAAAATACCTAGGGATGGTTGTAAAGGCAGCTAATTAATTTGATGATAGTATTATCCAAACATTAAATAAAATAATATTGTGATATTATAGCATGCATTAGCTTTTCAGCATAATAAGATCTAATAGCAGATTAAGAAACTGCTATACGTTCAAAGTATAAATAATATTTAAAGATGTCTACAACTATAACATGGTAAGAATATATCTGTGTTTTCTTTTTTCATAATTTTATTGAGAAACAAATAGCAATGAGACAGTTTCAAACCAAATTGG
>NDGM011121419.1:2874-15447 GCA_002564305.1 Octomys mimax
AATGTGGAACCGGGGATTGAACTTGGCCCTTGTACTTGCCAGGGAAGCACTTATTCCACTGAGCCATCTCCTCAGTGAGAACTGTCTTTCAAATAGCCAGGTTTGCTCTCTTGTGTTGATCCCACCATCATGACTGGCCTAGAGAACATGTTTGAGGGCAGGGTTTCCCATGATCATCCTGACAGCTGGTATTCATTTAGACTTTATTCCTCCTGTGGGCTGGGAGAGGAGCCCTCCCCTAGAAGTCAAAGGAAATGACTGTAGATGGCCGAAAATGAGGTGTGGTTTTTTGCCAATTTTTCTTTAGTAGCATTTATGGTTATGAGAAATACTTACTTGTTTTTGGAAATCTCAAGATGAGTTTTGAGGTCGTGTCTCCTGCTGGACAGCTATGTTCAGAGGGAATTCTCAGATTTGTTAGGAATAAAGGCAATTTCTAAACACTAGCAAGGAGACTTGAAATCAGAACTCTTGATCCTGGTATATATTATAGTCATAATCTATCTATAAATTCAAATAATCTGAAATATGTAGCTCCCCCGCATCTGATGACATTTGGACACAAAAATTCCTGAACAGTGAAGCACAAGATACACTGATGTTTGATGGGTTTCTAAAGGCTGCATCTTAGGAACAAAATCTAGGTAAAATTCTTTGCTGTCCCAGAATTTTGTGCTTCAGCAACATGTCTAATTTCATGTTTGAATTTGTACATCACCCTCTTTTTAAAAAATAGTCTATACTGAATCCATCTAAAATTGAGCTCTAGTAAGTATTCAGGGAGGTTGAGGCAAAAGGATCACAAATTTAAGTCCACTCTGGCAGCTTAGCAACTTGGCAAGACCCTGTCCTTGTCAAAAAACAAAAGATGTACGCACGCACACACACACACCCCTGACAAGGAACATAGCTCCATGTGAAGAGCCTGTTTTCAACACCAGTACCACCACCAAAAAAGAGAGTGAAGAAGTGTAACCAATTTGAGGCAGTCACATTTTCAAAGAAGGCCTATTCCTGCCACTGACCAGCATCCACTCTCACCCCCATGCTTGTAGCATACACATGTACCCGTGCTTGTAGCACACACATGTACCCATGTGCTCAGACACACACTGACATTCTCCAGCCACACAAGTTATTTCTGTTGTGAGCTACAGCTAAACGTAGCTCTTCTTCCAAGCCACCTTATATTACACACATTTTAATTTTTTAAACAATCTTGCCATTACATCTAAGACACCCATTTATTTGCATTGTATGAAAGAATCCATATGTTTGAGAGCCTGTGTGTTATCGATACCATAGAAGTAACCTGTGTGGCTTCTAGAAACATTTTTTTGATACACTGCCTTCTATGTCTACTATATTGAATTTGGAGCTGGAAGACTCTTGCATTCCTCCCTTGACTCTGGAGGATCATGACATCGTATAATTTATAGTTTTGTCAAACCATTCTTTTTAGCGAATGCCTAAAACTCCACCTGCAAAATAAAAGTCTGGATTCCCCCAAACACACAGCTACACCCTCTGCTACACACACAACCCCTTCACCTGCCACGCAGCTCAGATTCTACTTTCTGTCCCTCAAACCTGCTGAGCCCCTTGTCCCTTTTCTCCCCACCCCCACTCCGTGACCCTGCTGGCTTGATCTGTCAGAGGTGTTGACCCCCCTCTTTCATAGCCAACTCTGTCATTTCAGATGAGGTATGAGGTCTTCCTCCTCACATGGGCCTTCCTCAGCACACTCGACCATCTCACTCTTACTTCATGTGCTCATCACTCTTGGATATTTACTCATGTATTTGCCATTTGTTGTTTTCCTGTGTATATTGAAAAGAACCTTGTTTACTCTGCCAAGAGTGGGCCCTGGAACATAGTTAGCACTCAGTAGATACTGGAATATGAAAGATGGAGGGAGGGAGGAAGAGGGGAAGAGGGGGGGAGAGAGAGAGATTCAAGTGTTTTTAGGTAAAATTTGAAGGACCCAGTTTTCATGTAAAACTGAAGCCTTCCTAACAGTTGAATTAATTTTCAATGAAATTAAGATTTTCCTTTCATGGGTAAAGAGTACCCTTTAATAATACTTTAGATTTGCATTATCTGGACTCTCAGCATTTTTTAATGTATTGGAGTCTTCAGTACAAGGACTTTCTGAAAGGCTAACTTTAATAACATCAGACCTGCCATTTCTACAGGGCTTAGAATAGATTCCAAAATGCCAGAGAAAATTAAATGCAAAAAAGCTCCAGTTAATTAACGTTTCAGAATAAATTAATGCTTTGGGTCTAACTAACAGACAAAGAGAGTGAATTTCAAAGTTAAAAGTGCCACCTTTTCCCTATGTCTGTGTTTGCTGCTGAGTCCAATCATTCTAGTTATTGATTTTGGTGGGGGGAAGGAGTGCGCACATTGAACATACTTGTTGTAATCATTTTTAGGGAAGAACTTTTGAACATTCCTTGTATCTCTTTTAGTTATGTGGTAATTTCCACTGTTGGAAACTGATCCTTAAGTGTCCTTGTGTATCTGGGAGATGTTGGAAAAAAAGCTAATGCGTATGTATATAGTATCTCTTGGAGCTGTCTTGGCCTGTAAAGCTTGTATCTCAGTAAATCCATTATAGAACGTTGGTGTGCATGTTGGAATGGAGGAGGGAGGGCACATTTTCATTTTATCCAATTAATTTCTTTATCCCTGAATATTTAGCCCTAGCAAAGCAGTCACAAAAACTGAAGACATTTCTTTTTGACTTTTTCTTCTTCCTCATCATCCAGTCATTTTCTGGGTCTTCTCCAAGGAGATGATGGTCAGAGGCTGAGTCTCAGGGGAGGATAATGAGGTAGTGAGGTGACTGTGTATCTGTGTGGGCTCTCGGTGAGGTGCATGACCAAAGCGTGGAAGGAGTCCTGCACCACCCGGCAACAGGAAAATTCCTAGTGTCCCTTTATTCACTCACACTACAAGCCTACTGAACAATCACAGATCTTTGAAATTTTGCCATCTTCTACTTTATCTTCATATAATTGATTGATTCATTAACAAATATTTCAGTAAAAAGGGCTAGTCAATGTAAAGATATTCTTTATATTCTGCTCAGTTTGACAAAAGAATTTAAAGTGGAGATAAAATATATAATCTTTTATTTTTATCATGACTGTTTGGGGTGGTTTTTGTTTTGGGTTTTTTTGTACTACTTTGAGGGCACCAACTATAGGCAGTTGGGCTGAGTATATACTGACCTACTAATATGTACACAAGTTTTACTATAAGTATGTAGTTTTTATATTTTCCTGCTTTCTTATAAAAGTCATATGGGAAAGACAAGCTGTAGGTGATCTGAAATTCTATACGATTGAGTTTTGGCTTTCAGTTAGCCGTGGATTTGTTGGAGTTACGGAATGTATGTGCCTTTCTTTATGTTTTTCCTCTGTTGGAATTTTAGTTATGTGATATGTGCAAGTAATTCTTGAGAACAAGAGTTTCAAATACTGAGTGTTCCTAAGGAATAACAATATTATAAAAAGCAGATGTTAAACAAGTTTTTGAAAAACATTATCTCCATTACTTATAAAGAAAAAGAAAACAAGCTTAATAGTAGCGTTTTTATCTTTTCCTCTCTTCCTTGCTTTATCTAGTCCAGTTCTATAAACAAAATCATATGAATCATTTGCTAAACAAGTTCAAGTCTACTTTAGATTTATAGTAACAGAACCATAAAACCCTGAAAACTGAGCTTGTTTCTGCCAGTTGTACTAATACAAGCACAGTAAGAAGCGGTGTGTAGCTAGGGTTCTTACGTGCATTAACCCTGTGGATCTGCTGTTTATAAAGACAGCTGCAGATTTCCTTGGTAAGCCTGTTTTTGCTTAGGTAAATGAAACATGGACACAAACGATGCTAGAGTAATTCAGTTGAAAGAAAACACTACATATTAACACGGGAAGGGAAGTGATTGTGACCTGGAACTATCTATGCGTATGGTCTTCATTACATTCTGCCCTGGTCTTTCTATGCATATTAGTTTGGGAGTTTTGTCCTTTTTTAGTACCATTTTTCAGAATTATCAAGTAGGCTTCATGGTTTTTCTATTGGAAGAATAAAAACATTTTATTTTTTATCTTTAAAATTGAGATGTTGCAAGTGAAAATTCCAAAATCACCAAACCATTCCCAGTGAGGCCGTGTCTCTGTACGAGTGAGCAGAGGAGAGGAGGGTGAGCTCTGGCGTCATCCACAATGAGAGTGAATCACTGCGGGGCCGAGTCTCCCATTGCTGAAGTTGGCCTGGATGGTGTAGGGCTCACTTACCAGGTGCAGAGAGGTTCGCCTCACCCTCACCTTCCCAGCTTGCTGCAGTGCGATCGGTGAATTCAAAATTAGAAACCATTTGCCTTGCTTTGACCTCGTGGGTTATATCTGGGCCCAGTTTTTCATGGAGTTGAGAAAAAAGGAATAAAACATGCAAATAAAACTGGGAAATCCACTCCTCTTGTTTCAGATGAGGAAGCTCAGGCTCTGAGAAGTATAGGGGTACATCCAACGCCACATGCCCGGTCAGGGGTCTTGGAATCAACGTGGACTTCACGACTCACTTCCTGAGCTTTACCACTTTACTCCACAGGGGCCCTTCTCTTTCCCTAAGGAATTCTCAGAGTATCTCATGAATCATAAAACTCAACCAAGGTTGAAATGAGACCTGCTTGAGAGGCACTTACAGTATCGTACAGACCACCCATGAAAGGACACTTAGGAATTACATTAAAATAGGCTTAATAGAAAACTGAAAAAACAAAGAAACTGATTTTCTGACTGTGCAGATCTCTTGGATGTGTTCTGTAGATTTCTGTGTATCTGTATTTCGTTGCCAAGGACACTTGCAAGAAAATATATTACTGTCTGAGTACATCTAGTCTTGTTGCTTTTTCTTCTCCTACAGTCATAATTATGGGTCTTGACAGAGGTTAAGCAGAGTCTGCATGTACCCAAATAAACTCTAAACAGATGGGCTCTTTCTGCAGCCCAGAAAGGATTTGTTCACTCGTCTATATTGGTCCTACACGTTCATAATCTTCCTATAGCGCCCGGACCTGTGCTTTTTGGAGACTTCAAAAGTAGACTCTGAAGGGAGCTTGTGCTGTTGAGGCAAATGTCTCTATGGGGTTACTGGTATCTTCACTGTCTCCTGTTTAACTCTGGATGTTCTTTTCGGATGCTTCTGTCACCCCGCCACACCTCCCTGTCCTCTCCAGAGCCTAGCCCTGCCTCAGCATCCATCCTCTGGGGTGGCAAGGCACAGTTAGAAGTCTTCTGGGGTCCAGCAAGAGTGGGAGAAGACCCTAGCCCATGTCAGCAAGGCAGTTTCCCTCCACCTAACACAGGCATTGGGGTATTTGTGGCAGACCTTAGAGTACCCCATGGGCCACAAAGACGCCTCATTGTCCTCTAGAGGTGGCCCTGGATCCTCTGAATGGTGTTGGCCTCTGTCAGAATGTTCTGGGCCCAAAACCACCAGCAGGGTGGGGCTGCATTTGGTCACCACCTGTGTTTGCATTCGAATCATTTTGACAAAATGAGTGAGACTGTGATGACACTGGATGAGGAATAAGAAAGAGACAGAACCTTATGCTCCTGGTATTCTTGAGTAATATGAATGTACCTGATCATCTTATAAGACCCAGTTTAAAAAAAGTCATTGTAGAGATCTGGTAGGCTTTAGTTTCTGGCTATGTCACTGGCTGGTAAATATGTATTAAGCTGACTCTAAGCTGGGGTTCATTCCAGGCAGGGCTACTGTCCCAGGAGACTTTAGTATATAATGGAACCATAATTATTGCAAAGAGCTGCATGTCAGAATGACTGGTTTGGAGGTGGGTATTATTTAGTTTTAATTTCTCTTGTAGTTACTGTGTAAAAGGGCATCAAGACAAAGAAACTATTGTAATGTAGTGAGTACAGTTGTAAGGGACCACAGTGACCAGCTCACATCACTTATGTATATAGGCTAAAGCTGCTCAATTTGACTTTAAGTATGTTGCATTGCTAGGGGGAAAAAAAAAATGGCCTTTGTACTGAGGTGTCCAAAAGGCTTCAGTTGTAGATGCTGTGTTTGGCAGCTACATTTGAAGTTTTCTTCTTTACTTTTATGACAACCCTCATATATATCTATAGAGTAGTGTAAGAGTTTCCATTGCTATCATCTTAAGAAATGAGAATTGCTTAGTGGAAAGCTTCGGTTAGTTCTGAAAACCTGAAAGGAAACTGTCAGGTATAGATTTTCTGATTTACATTTTTCTATTCTGTGTACTCATTGATTGGTGCATAATAATGATAATTTGTCTCTCTGTACCTCATCCTCTACCCTAATCTTTTGGTCCTATCCCTCCGCACAATAAATCAAGGAGCAAAAAGCATTTCTCCTGCAGTCAACAATTAGGAGGAAGAAAGTTGTGCCTTACCTAAGCAGCTCATTTGCTGTTAGAAGTTTGTTGTTCCATCCAAAAATATTTTCTGGAGTCATTTTTTAGTGTTGCCTTTTTAATCTCTTAAATTTAAGTTTCTCATTTTTAATGCTTTTTTTTTTTTTACTTGCTTAAAGTTAATGCTACCTGCCTGATCTTTCAACTCTTCCACAGATAAATTGAGCCTGTTTCTCTGTCCCTTTACACACACACACACACACACACACACACACACACACACAGTTGAAATTGCCCTGCCTCCACGTGCTTAACTTCATGGTGAGAGTTGCCTTGCCTCAGCAGCTGAGGTGATAATTCATTAATACACAGGCTAGTAAAAAGTCTCACTTTGTTTGCAGAGGCCATGGCATGTTTGCCTTTCATTCAATAACAAATTCCTTCCTGAGCAGACACACAGGTTTTTGCTTTTGATATTTCATCCTGTTCTGTGTTTCTGTGAAGGAAAATGATGGTTGTTTGTGTCTTTTCGAAAAAGACCGTAACATTTAAATTCAAAAGACTTGGGTTCAGATTCTGTGATCACGTACCTGTGTGTAGACCATGTACATGATTTGGCTTCTATTTTCTCAGCTGTGCCTTAAAGAGAAGTTCATCTCTCCTGCAAATCCTTTTTGAAAGGAGACAGGATTAGATACATTGAAAATATCTTCCATATAAGACACCATGCCTGTAGTGTGGTGAATATGAAGTGCTACATTCCATAAGTATACTGTACTTACCTATGTTACCTTCTTTCAAATTTTCTATAATTTAATTGTAGCTAACCAACTCAAAGTTTACCTAACACTTAAAATAACAAGTAGTAGATATACTTGTTTCATCATAAAAGAACGTGAAAGGGTGCCTTTGTGTTTCAGAATGCTTTTCTCCCAGTTGTTTGTATTAAAGGCAGTAGAGTCCCCAATGGACAAAGTCTTCTAGGTTTTAGCTGAGGGGAGCAAAACCTATCTGGACCGTGCAGATTTTCTCGTATACTGCATCAAGTTATTTAAGTAAGCTACTGTGTGTGTGTGTGTGTGTGTGTGTGTGTGTGTGTTGCCTTGGAACAGTAGAACATAACAATTTAAAATGTATATTATAATGTTCTATTTCAGAAAGTCAAGTGAAGGAGACACGTTAGAGTGGTGCCATTGTTCTCTATGCATCCAGACTAGCTGACTTGAAAAAAGAATGAAAGGGGCTTATAGAGTGCCAGTTTTAAGTTAAAACATTAGTGCTTTTTGAAATCAGGAAGAAATAAAAGTATTGCAGTGTGGCATCTGAAAGAGAGAGGAGTTTCCATCAGGTCCTCAGGACCATACTGACATTAGCTGAGGTACGGGGTGCCATGAAGTCCCGTAACAGTATTGCTTCAGATCTCATATTCTTTTCCCTCAGAGCTCATCAGTGGGGTGTCTTCTTTTTGTCATTTTTCAGGGGTTCCATTTCTCAAATGGCTGTGGGGCCTAGAGAGATTTATAGATGTGGACAAGTTAATGGGCCTCCTCGAGTGTCTCATGTGTATCCAGAGCTGTTTGCTGCCGTCCAAGCTCGGGTGCCGTGGTCCTCTGCCATGTGCTAGCCCATAATCTTTATCCGTAGCATACACCAGGATTTGCATTTCTGCTTTTCTTTTTGATTCATTAAAAATGTTTTTAATATCATAATAAATGCTTTATGGTAGTGACTACTCAGTCTCATTTTCACCAGTCAACATTTCATTAGTATATTGCTAAGGATAAAGGTGAAAATGTAGTGCCTATTGTCTAGGTGACATAAATGATGCAGCTCATACTTAAATTCAACTTGCAAGAAGGCATTAAGGACCAAGCAGAAATAGTTGGGCCACCCACCTTTGTTTTGTGATGGAAGAGCCCTGGGCAGGAGCCCAGAAAAGGGCTGACGTGAGGTAAGAGGCTAGAGAAGTACAGAGGGAGATAGCAGCAGGTATGTGGGGACTGCAAGCATGTGTGTGCGCGCAGGGGTGGGAAACAGGTTTGGGTCAAAAAACAGGCCCACTTGCAATATTACTGCCTCCCTGCCTGCCCTGGCCCTTGTGTGGTCATGGAGTTTGTCCTTAGACTGGGAAAGCTTCCAGTCTTCTTAGGTTGAACCTTAGACCCAGCTCAAAAAGCAGAAAGCACAGAGTTAGTTATGTAGCTTTAGGGATTGTCCTGTTGTGTTCTGAGCATGTGGGACAATTGCTCATTAAAGTGAAGATAAGGTTTCAGCAGCCACAGAAAGAACAGGCAACCTGAGCTACTGAGCGAGGTGATGGGCCTGACTGTCAAGCTCTCATGTCCACTGGCAGAGTGAAATATGTTCTTTACCCTCATGCCAGAGTAGAAAAGTTCTCCAGCCAGATTGGCAAAAGTTCATTATTTTCTTTTTTATAAAAAGCTGTAAGATGTGCTTATTGTCTGAGATGGTTACCAAGAATGCCTAGCGAGTGACCTTTTTAAAATTATTAATTTCCAAATTGCAGGCCTGTCTATTTAGTTGTTAATCTAGTTCTTCCAGACAATATGTATTTTCTTTGGATTATACCCAAAACATGTAAAGTTGAAGTTTACTCTTAGAATTCATAGCGTATGGATGTTGTTCAAAAAGAAAGAAAGGAGAACGAAAGGCAGGAGGCGATCATGTTGCCACCAACATGCTTTATGTTTACTTTTTTAACATACATAAATAAAATCTGACACACATAGGCCATACTAATTCTAGAACTTTTAAATTTGCTTCAAAGATGAGGAAAAGAGCCAGCCCATGGTGTGCACCGCTGGACGTTTGAGTCCTCTCATTCTATTCTTGGAAAAGCAGAGCCTCGCATGTACAGGGAGAGCAGGATCCTCCTGCCCCACTGCAAGTTTCACATGACAAAGCTTAGATTCCTACCTATTGCAGTCTCGAAGTTCAGAGATCAATTTTCTTTTCTTTCTTTCTTTTTTTTTTTCCTTTTGTTTTGTTTGCGGAAGCTGGGGTTGAACTCAGGCCCTTGCGCTTGCCAGGGAAGCGCTTATTCCACTGAGCCATCTCTCTATCCCCAGAGATCAATTTTCTACATGGAAAAATTATCTGCAAAATGGTCATGCAAACAGCTCCACAAAACAATGCCAGTAACCACTGCAATGTCTCACCACCTCCATAATTGTGTTTATCCTGGCCTTTCAGAAGCAGTTAGGGCAGCGAGATACAGAACTGAGAGTGGGGAGTTGTCCCACAAATGCCCCCCCTTTTCTCGCCCTCATCTGCTCAGCATCCGGCATCCCTGCATGCCATGCTTACTGTCTGTGAACATTCACTGTGTCAACTCTTGGGTGGAAAGGGCCATCATGAACATCCTGCCCAGCCCCCCTCTTTACCATGCCAACTTCTGAAGAGTCTTTCTTTTTATAAGGTCCTCAAAAGCTGAGAGTGACTTCTTTCCCAGGATCAAATGAATACAGGTGCTGTCAGCAGAAATAGGGTTGAAAGGAGAGGAAGACCTAGGGTGGTAATCTTAAAAGCCATAACCCATCAAGGGATTTAGGAAATGTTTATACTAACTTGATGTAAATACACTTCATGTATAGCAACCAAGCTTTGCCAAGAATAGGTAGTCTGAGTAATTCATGAGATGCCTGTGAACTCTGGTTATTTTTAATGACAGCTGTGCCCTCATTGGTATGAATCATAATATAAGAATGGAGATGATGAATATTTTCATCTGAATAGATGATGAGAAGGTTTGTGCCTTCTTCAGCCTGGGAGCAGTTAGGTCAGCCTCAACAATCTTCCTAGTAAATATTTATGAAATACTTTTGTTGGTGACCAAAATAGAAATTAAATTTTTTTATTATCCTTTATCCCTAAACCAAAAGACACAGAGGCATTATTTAAAGTTTAAATTTTAAACCAATACAAAGATAAATAAGAAGTATTTTAAAGTTAAGATGGTAACTGATGACCTGTACTTTACATTATAAATAATAGAAAGGTTCATAGTAACTCATGTACTTCTTTTGGTTGTATAAGTCTCAGTCTGACAAATAGATAAAGCAAAGTTTACAAGAGCTTCCCTAGATCCTTCCAGAAGGTGTGAGGCCAAAACTTGGAAGGATCAACAACCTTTACTTCTGCAGAGGTATCTCTAACAAGTTGAGCTTACCTTGGAGGTTTACCTGTGTGAGACTTTTCTCAAGAAATCATTGCTGTGTCTTGTGTGATTTCAGAAAGCTTTGTAATTGCAACAGCCAGCCTGAAATTCTCCGTCTCTCCATTTGGCAGTGAACCTGGCTGCAGAAACATTTTAGTTGTACAAGACATTTAAAACTGTTTATCTCTTACTCCTGTCCACATTGATTTGTTTGTATTCCATGCCTGCCTTCCACAAGCCTATAAAATTTTGCTGCACTGTGACTAGAGCTGCGGCTGCCTTTTGTGTCTGTATATTTAAGCTGGATGCTCCTTTTAGTTTTTTAAAAACATGCCCCACCCTGCGCCAGCTCCTCGAAGGGCTCCTGCTCCTTCAGATCTGCTCAGATCTGCAGTGAGAGGCATGCTGCTTACAGCGTCCTGACCATTGTACTGTGACTCCTTCAGCACACACGCTTCTGTACTCTTGTAATGAAGTTAAGCTGTATTGTAAACTATTGCCACTTTTTGAATTTTGAAAGTAAGGATGCTCTATAAACCCACGGGCCTATGCTTCCGCCAGTAATATATAAGCACCCTTCTTAGTCTAAGCCTTCTACTTCATTCCTGACATTTTCTGTCTACCTAGAAATGAACTACCATTCATTTCTGAGTACTGGCTGTATATACTTCTTTACCTTGCCGGTAAATTTAGATCTGATGATTTCAAGTGAAAGTAACAAAAGTAGCATTGCTGCCTTTTATAAAAGTTTGTAAAAATAATTAACTTAGAAAATGCAAGGAAAGTAAAGCAAGCCGGATGTGGTGGCATATGCCTGCAGTCCTATCACTTGGGATCTGAAGCAGGAGATGCAGGACAAAGCCAGCCTGGACTCCATAGGGAGACCCTGTATCAAAACACAAAAAAAGAAAAGAAAGTCTAAGAAAGGTCTAAACATGAATTGAAATTTGATTTTGGTACATTTCAATTACCTCAATACTTTAAAATCTCGTTTTATGTAGTACAGCATTTGCTAAGAATTCCATAGACATGCCCATTGTAGGCTTTCATTCTCTACCTAAGTCTTTCAGTCCTGCAGCCATTTTTTTTTTTTTTTTGTCTTTGTCAGAACTGGGGATTGAACTCAGGCTCTTGCGCTTGCCAGAGAATCTGCAGCCATTTTTATCTATCGTACATCTGTTTAGGATAATGAAGGTTAGCAGTTGCCTTTGTAGTAACGTCTCCTATGATTCCAGTGTGTTCTGTGCATGTGTTTGATGGCTGATTACTCAAGAAGGGATTTCTAAAGGACTTACTTTTCATCTGTTATCAATTCCTTACAACAAATGAAGTGTGATGTGTTAGGTGCTCTTGATTCTATTGTCTCCTCCTCACTCTTTCATTCTTAAGCTATTTCATAAGCCTCTACCAGAGTTTTCTGAGTACAACATTGCCATACTATTTAATGATACAGCATAAAAGTGAATTGTTGGGTTTTTATGAAGTAACTTCGGCTTGGCAGAGTTTCTAGAGAATGGTGTGCTGGGAACCATTTTCCTCCTGGGGCCCAACCCTGAGCAGGGACTTGGCAGGGTCCCTGGAATCATTCGAACCCTTGGAAGTGGAAAAATGTAAGGACAATATTGTCAGGAATGTGGATATTAACAGAAGATGGCCACATGATTGTGCTTTAAGCTAGGTGTATTGTACTGTGGTGACTCCTTTTGCAAAATAATTTTTTTTCTTCAAGAGATCAACTTAGAAAATTCATTGGGGTTTCTTCATCAAAGTGTGATGATTTTAAGTTTAAATTTTCCATTTTTAATTTTAAGTAAAGCTTTTATTGGCTGTTACCATTCTTTTCCCAACTAGAGGGAAAAGTCTACCGTAGTGAAGATCTTTATATTTTTATATTTTTTCCATAATTTTATTGAGAAATAAATAGCAAAGAGACAGTTTCAAACCAAATTGGTAGGACAGTTTCAATAATTAACACATTGCA
>NDGM011121449.1:0-11295 GCA_002564305.1 Octomys mimax
CTCTCTCTCTCTGCTCTCTCTCTCTGTCTCTCTAAATAAATAAATAATTGTTTAAAAAAAAAAGAAAAAAAAAAAAATCACTTGGACATGAGGACCTCCACGAAGCAGCTAACCTCTGCCTCTGGGGCTGCAGCAGGAAGGGCCCATCCCGGCAGCTGCCATTCTCCTGGACAGTTTCTGTTAGAACTGTAGACGTGGAGGAATATATTTGGCAAGGTACCCCTTGCTTTTAAGCATCTGTCAAAGACCAGCTGATAATTTGTGTGCACGCTTATTTCCTACTGTGCTTCGCTGGGCCACTCCCTTATTCTTTTGTAAACACCGTTATATCTGGATTACTGCAGCTCAGACCTGGATTTTTAATTTTATTTCATTGCCGTTGACTTGGTGTTTATAGTCTCATGTGGCTACCGGTGGCTGTGCCTCACAATGCAGCCTGTTTATGCTTTGTTCTTTTGAACTCCTGCACCACCCTTTTATAGAAATCCACTCATAGATTTTAGCTTCTATAAATATTTATTTTGTTTTTAAAAATACATGAAAGACACTGTAGGGGATTTTAAGATGAAGCAGGTAGATCGTACACCCTCTGTGAGAGCCTAAGACAAGGCCGGCGGAGCCTGTGCTTTAAGATCTCCAACATCATCTGCCCTGGAATGGCTTCAGGTCAGTGGCCTCAGAAGCTGGTGTTTGCTGTCAGAGATATCAGGGAAGCGTCCCCGAAAAGGAGGCACTGTATGCATTGTTTTTCCTGTACTAGGATTAAAGATAGTAATTCGGGAAGTGGAGATGGGAACACGGAAGTGTTTTGCAGACAGCTGAGGCTGCCACTCCATTTTTATTCTGTAGGTAGACCTGCTCCTGGTGGCGTACACAAACACCTTCCATTGAAGAAATGCTCAAGTCGCTTCCCCTTTCTCACTAATGCAATATCCCAGAGGGAAGCTATCTCCTAGGTGCAGACTTCGTGGCCCCACTTGCGTGGTTCTCCCACTGTGGCCCCAGGCCCACGGCAGCAGCACGACCAAGATGCAGATTCTCAGGACTCTGCCAACTGTGCGGACCGAGCACCTTGCACGGTGGGGCGCAGCAGTCTGCTGCACTGAGCCACCCCGGTGACTCCGATGTGTGTGCGGGTCTGAGGACACTGTCCCAGATTCAAGGCCATCTGATTCATGAGTGCACATATGTGGACCCCGTGGATTCTTAGAACAGGAACCACGCCTCTGTGGCTTGACACTGCAGTGCCCTGCAGAACCCCAGCCCCATGTCAGCGCCTATTGGAAGTCCACGTGTCCAACCATGTTGCTGGTAGTGACGCAGAGAAGGGTTCTAATGGTTACTGCTCTTGTAGAAAAAACTTGGATAAAAATTAAATTTGAAAAAAAGAAAATTTTAAGTAGAAAAAGAAAAAAAAAAAATGCTGCCAAACTAGCCCGGGGCATTGATGATTCAGAGCACCGGCTCTGCCGCAGTGAAGACAGCTATTTAGGTGGAGGCCTTGTGTGAATCTGAGGAAGGAATCAGCAGGAATAGTTTCTACTTAACAGATCATAAGGGTGACAAAGACAGTAGCACTGTTCCAAAAAGCCACATCATGGTAGGTATTATGGGTCAGATTTGCCTTTAGAGGAACCGACTCGCGACCCTCTAGTGCCAACAAAAGTGCAATATTCGTCTCCGTAGCATGTCCTTGCATGCTGATTTTTTCCACTTTAGGCATGTATTGCAGGAACACCACAGCCAAACCAGACACCCCAAATTCACGCTGCTTCTTGGTGTGAGCCCTGCTTTTTCACTATTTTATCTATGAGTGAGAGAGAGTTACTAAACTGAGCTCCAGGTGCTGGTTGAGTTTAGTTCCACTCTATCCTCTTCTCCCTCTTCTAGGATGCAGCAGACCTCAACTCAGACCCCAAAGCAGGTGCCCAAGAGAAAAAGCCCATCCCTCAAGCAGGATCAAGCTTAGGCAGCCATCACAGCACTACCATCTTATTGGTCAATGTAGATCACATGACCCAATGCAAAGTTAAGGCTGGAGAAGTGTATTGTCCCCTACCAAAAGATCACAGTAAGGATGGGAGTGGGTATATCTGCAGCAAGGGAAACAAACAGTAGAGGCTGATCATTTGATCATCCTGGAGCCTTATCTCTGGAGCAGAGGATTGCAAGCTTGGCTGGCTCTGTGGTCACCTGGGGAGCTTTCAAAGGCACCCAAGCCTGGGTTCCACCCCCAGAGATCCTGCGAAATGCGTTTTCAGAGCAGCCCAGGCTGGGCGCAGTAAAGGCTCCCCAGGTGATTCTAAGGAGCAGGCAAGCCTGAGAATCACGGTTGTTCCAGCAAATGCTACTGATTAAACAAACATAACTTGGGGCAACGCTTTGAGGCCAACATTTACCCATTCATTTTGGGAGCTCATCATCTTTTAAGACTCTTTACAATTAATACCCACGGCTGTATCAGGTGCCATTTCAGTTCCTGCGGGGGAGCAGCCTCGGGTCAGGTCCATAAACAGGTGTCTTCCGAGATTCTCTTAGTGTTGAATTCTAATGAGTTGCTGGTGATTCAATTCGTTACCTATCTATCCTGAGAGCAAAAACACCTGCGTGGGCACTCCTTGTCAGCGGTCTCCACTTCTGGAGGGGCGGTGTTTGGAAGCAGGATTCTGCTGGTCCTCAGAAGGTCTCCTTCAAGGAGTGGGGTGTTTCTGCCATATATTTTGGAAAACAGATATCTAAGGTTAATAAGATCAGGGTCCTCATCTTTTATAAACTACCACTCATTTTTTAAGAAATATTTTTTATTTGTTTGGTACAGGGTCTTGCTACACGGCTCAGACTCATAGTCATGGTCCCATCTCAGCCTCCCAGGGCTGGGATTGCAGGTGTGCACCACTGCACCTGGTTTTGGTGGCCAGCACGGTGTGCCCAGGGCTCCAGGGCCAACACCGCATGCGGCCCCAGGGATAGAACTTTGGTTCTTATGCTTGTCAGGCAGGTGCTTAGACCACTGAGCTATCTCCCGAGGCTGCATGATTCATTTTAATAGAGTTTCTGCCACTTATGGGTCTCTACATATTTTCAGTCCTAAAATTCTTGTCTCATTTATGCCATCATTAATGTAATTTCACAGTTTTCCGTTTGGGATCTTGTGAAACCTTAAGCACAATGCGAATAAAAAACAGGTTGCATCACATCCTCCTTTCTAATTTTTTTTTCTGTATTAAGAAAAATAATGTTTTAAGAAAGAACCAATCCATGCTATAGCAAATCCTTCCTGTTTTTCAGAGATCTTCTAGATACACTGATCAACCTACGAGTTTCCA
The DNA here is from genome assembly GCA_002564305.1 of Octomys mimax. Taxonomy (NCBI): domain Eukaryota; kingdom Metazoa; phylum Chordata; class Mammalia; order Rodentia; family Octodontidae; genus Octomys; species Octomys mimax. The sequence goes on from NDGM011121449.1 coordinate 3,327, forward strand.
ATATGTTGCCTGGCTCAGAAACTCACTCATTTGTTGAAAAAAGCAGATAAATCATCAGTTTGCAAATTATTTTTCCCCTCAGTTGATTGCTGGCTGTCAGGGTGCTTGAGATTTTGAATAACCAAATTATTAATTTTTGGATGAAATTCTGTAATGCTGTGGCTAATCATCACTGCATATGCAGGATTGGAGGGTGGGGGAGTTCTGTGTAGAGCAACAAAAATATTACTGGGGAAAAAATATATCCACCACATACATGAGTCACTAGAAACATATTGGATGCATTTATCAGAGTAGGAAGCACTACAGCGTCAGTAACACTGCAGTGTGACACGTACTTCACATCAAAAAGTGAAGTCCTCAAATATTTTCTTCTCCGGGACATGTTGTCATAATAAAAGACACAGCTATTGCCCTTCACATGTTCGTGGGGATGTGACTAAAACTGATGTGTCTAGGGGTTGTCGCTCATCAGCCACCGTCCCACTGCACAGGCCACTGGCAGGAGTCCTAACAGGACTTCCAGAAGGCTGTGTGAGTCTGGAGAAGTTGCCCCGCGTCTCTGGGTTTCCCTCTCACTGGGTGAGGAGGCTATTTCCAAGGCCCACGGGCAGTTTCGTTTAATTGCCTCAAGAAGCAGCCGCTACAAAAGACAGCCTTGGAGGGAGCTGGGTAAAAGCAGACGCTCCATGTGGAAGATGTTAAGGGTGGAATGTTTTGGAGCTAAGGAAGTCTCTGAGAAAATAAAGGAGCCAGGGATGTGCTCAGTGGTACAGCATTTGCCCGGCAAGTGAAAGGTCTTGAGTTCGATTCCCCGTGTCAAAGAAAGAAAGAAAGGGGAAAGGGAAGGGAAGGGCAGGGAAGGGACCATGGACTGAGATTACAGGCAGCCTTTCAGGGACAGGAGGAAACAGGTGAGTCCAGCAGGGACCCGCCTGAAGTCACTCCCAAGATCCCATTGAAGGGGGTGCCTGAGAAGTCTCCGAGCCCCTGTTCCACTGTGTTGGCTTGAGGTTCAGCCCCAAGAGGCACTGAGTGCTCTCACCACTCGCTGACAGAACAATACCTAAGTCACCATCGTGTCAGTGTGAGCAGAGGGGTCTTTCGAGCACAGACGGAGGCTATGTGGGGGACACGTAAGCACCCAGCAAGTGTGAGCCTGCAGGGGCCAGTCTCTACAGCCACACTGAGGCCAGCTGCATGTGCAGGGCCTGCAACCAGCCTTGGTCTTAGCTGCTGGGTGGGATAGGGAAGAGTTGGTCATACTGACCAGGTGCAATTGGGCACCAGGGGACAAGGCTCAGTCTTGGGACCACAACTCATGGCTCCAGGGACAAGAGTCCACATGTCTTGAACCTTATCCTCCTTTCTCATTTTTTCGAAATTGGACTGGAGAAATTAGACTGGAGATTTGCATGCAGATTACCTGCCCCAGGGCAGGAGTAGCACTCACACCCATAATCCCAGCACTGGATCATGAATTAACCACGACCTCTAGAAGCCCACACCGTGACTGCATAAGGCTTTGGGAGGGACAACTAGACACAAACCATAACAATGTGTGTGTGTGTGCACGCGCGCAGTACTGGGCATTGATCCCAGGACTTTAACACTGAGCTCCCTCCTCGGCCCCCTTTTAACATTTTTAAAATTTCGAGACAGGGCCTTGCTAAATCGCCCATACAAGGGTCAAGCTTGCAATTCTCCTGCCTCATCCCCTGGAGTGCTGACATTTCAGATGTGCCCCGTTCCACCTGGCCAGCAGGCCTCTCCCAAAACAGAGGTCCTTGGCCTTCCAGGGAGGTCTTAAGGAAAAGTGGAAGGTCAAGCCTTGTTTTCTTAAAAGGTTCAAGTGCAGGTTTTGCTCCTGCCAGCTCTGTGAGACCCTGGGGAGACCCTGCTGCTCCTAGCGTCTATTCCTCAGCCCTTGATGGTGGGTTCGGGACCACACTGCTCCACTCTGCTGGTGTAGGCAGCGATCCCCTCACAACTGCGGGCCGCTCTGCCCTCCGGAGGCCTCGGTGTGCTGGTCTCAGGTGAGGCCGGACAGGCAGGCACAGCAGCCCCGTGAGGTCTGCAGAGAGGGAGCACGTGCACACCCGTCAGCGGCTGCACAGCCACTCGCTTGTTTGCCTGTGCGATGATGTGGCTGTGCCCTTCAGCTGCAGCTCTCTCCAGAGCCTTATAAAGGTAACGATAATAATATTTAGCATTTATGGGTAGCAAGTGCATGCCAGAGATCTCAGCAGGGACTGGGAGAAGGGTGTGATGACCTTAGCTTAGATTAATCTTTGTAAAGCAAGTTGCTGCTATGATGGGTGGAGGTGTATGTGGACAGGGTAGGAAAATACACAAGAACTAGGGCTCTGGTGTGACTTCATCCATTCAAGGCCTCATCTATCCAAATCTGTCCTTTAACAAGTCATGCTATGGGCAGACCATGGTTTGTTCACTTGCAGTACCAGGGATTGAACTCAGAACCCTGCACTTCACAGGCAGGCACTTATTCTATTGAGCTATCTCCCTGGCCCAGACCAAGGGTTTTAAAGCTAAGGGCATGGCTCCAGATGGCCACTTCTCAGAGTCCCAGCGGGTCTTCCTCCACAGGAGGCTGCCAAGCTGTGCTCCACTGTAAGGAAAAGAAAACCCAGCTCAAAATGGACCAAACAAGAGGGTAACTTTGTCATAGTAGAAGAGGTCCCACAGAAGGCTGGACCTGGGTTGGCTAATCTCACTCCAAGTGGTGTGCACAGGGGCCTCTTCACTGGTCTTCTCCATGTCCTCTGAAGGGTGGGTTGGGCCTTGTGCTACTGTCTACACGGTGCCAAGATGGCCGCAGATGCTCTAGGTATCATTCCTGCAGAAAAGGACCACCTAGTGCTGACATGAGTTTTCTAAGAAAGAAAAAAATCCTTGGAGACTCCTAAGCAGACTTTCATTTTTGTCTTTTGACCAGAACTGAGTCATAATCTGAGACTTGCACCATACATCCAAAAGAGATCAGCAGAACCAGCACCAGATGTGGCTGAGATGCATGGTGTACTTTGGGGGTTTCCCTTCCTCAGAGGGAGGATACAAGCATGGCACAGGTATGAGGAGGACAGGACCTTCCTGCCTTCAGATCAAATGAAGAGAAATATCACTCTCCCCCTGCAAAACTGCATGAACATGATGCAGCAACGTTTTATGCACTTTGAAGCCCTTGCCCCTGGAGGGCTTCACGCAGTAACTCCTTTCACGTGGCAGTGGATTCCAAACTGAATCTGGGTCAGCGTCACTTCGGACTTCTTCTATGCTGCTGGGCCCCAGAGTTTCCCCTCCAGGAAGTCTGAGTGAAGGTTGATTGATTGTCAGGTATGGGAGGACACATGGAGAATCCCTGCTTGGGGGGTCACAGGTTTCTGGAGTATAAGGACCATGGATGTCATCTCTGCCTCTATAGTCTTGAGCTTCGTTTTGCTTTATTTTTGAGCCAGAGTCTTGCTATGCAGCTCAGACTGCCCCTGAGCTCACTGTGTAAGCCAGGTTCACCTCAAATTTGCAGCGGTCCTCCTGTCTCAGCCTTCCAGGTGCTGGGATTGCAAGAGTGTGCCCCATGCTCAGACAGAGGTACGTCTGTGCCTCTAGCGCCTCAGTGCATGGCACACACAAGTCCACGGCAAGCCACAGGAGCAGCTTGTCTCTTCACTCAGCAGCTTAAGGCTTCTTCTGCATGTTCCAGTTAATCTTTAGTGTAACATCCATCAAGAAAGAGAGGAGCTGGGTGCCCCCCACAGAAGGTGAAAGTGAGGCGTAGACATAGCAGGACCACAGGTAATGGAGCTCCTGTTTAAATTCAAATGCATCTAAGCCAAGAACTCGTGTGACTCGCTAAAACTGTATCTTGGACATAGAGCTTCCTAGTTGTTCATTGAACATGTGAACACATGAATGTGAGTGCGTACAAAGGGGAAAGTAGAACACATTCATGGGATGACATAAGAGGGAGGAGGCAAGGCTGAGTGGGGCTCATGTCCCAGGATGTGGCCTGGAGGAGCCTCTCATGGGGAGGATCCCAGGCAGAAAGCAGCTGCCAGTACTGCTGGCCTCCCTGAGGAATGGAAAATATTCACCCACATAGCCGCCCGGTGCGAGACGTGATGGGGACCCAGGAGCCACCTGGAGGCCTTGCGGTCCCTCCCTCCTGCCCCAGCTGTCCTGCGGGTCTGGGAAAATTGCGAGCAGGCCTCCCTTGCCGGGTGGAAGGCTCTCTGCAGGCTGCGCACTTGCTCTCAGCCACGAGGGTGTCATTTGGTAAATTGCCACAGCATTGCGGCAAATGGTACCCTGGTGGCCTTAGAGACTGATCGCATCCCTAAAAGTGTTTATCTCGGGGGGCACTTTTCACCCTGGGAAAATCTGGTTAAATGTGTAAATGAACCTTCTAACTAGCCAGAGCTGAAGATATAAAACACTAAAGCCAGACGGCCGTCTCAGGGAGCAACAGGTCCGCCTCCTCCCAGCACCACTCCTGACCACCTCAGCATGGAGGATGTGGCTGCCACCGTGGGAAGGAGGCTCCGGAATGCCGTGCCACCCTTCGGCCCTCGGGCTGTTTCTGCTCATCTCACTTACTCCCTCCAGCAGTACCTCGGGCTCACTCCATCATCTCAGCTCCCAGTAAAGAAACGACAGATGATCCGCGGCATCGTCTGAGTCAGGGTTCCTGAAGATCCCAGTGGGCTCTAAAACTTCAGGGCGAAGGCCCAGTTTAATGCTGTTCCTTCCTTTCTGCCATGTGAAATACCCACCCTAAGCCTCACTGTGCTAGATCTGGAATAGTGTTTCCAGAAGGCGTGACTCCCTACCATACACCAGAGTAGCCATCAACCCCAGCTGCTAAGAACTTCTAATGACAAATGCTAGCATCCCACTGACAGTAATGCTCACTGAAGGTCAGCCATGGGGCTCTGCTCCTCGCAGCCCCCCTTTAAGCCATGCTGGTGACTTGACCAGGGGAAATCACTCATGGGCTCTTGGCTGACACTTGTCACCCATGTCCACATTGCATGGCTAAAAGCCAGTTGGACACGTCAAACATGTCCCCAGAAAGTGACATGGCCACTACTGGCTAGAGTGACACTGGAGGTGGCCATAGGCACACTCTTGTGTGGGAACTACTCTGCACAGGTGTTTTCCACCAAGGAACTCAGAGGACCCAGAGGAAAGGTCAGAGAAGTTGCAAGTGTGTGTCTACAACAGGAAGATGATGCCATGGTTCTCTCTTCCAAAATATTCTGTGCAGAATTAATGTATGTAACTCACATCACATGGTAGCACCGTGTACAAGGGGCACTTGGGGGAAAATGGGATTCGGTGCAAATGGGCCAGAGCTTGTGAGGTGCTGGGTCCTGACTAGCATCTGAGAATGCAAGATGAATAGGAAACTGACCTTGATGTAAAACTAAAGAATTCGGGGTTGCGATGAAGGTGTCAAGTGAATAAAGCCACTAAATGGCAGTTTACTCTACTGGCGAAGGCACAGACAGGAAAAGAAAGGCCTGAATTTCCATTCTGGATCATCCACTCATGCGTCCTCCACATGGGCTGCAAGCAGAGTGGCCTTCTGCACAGTGCTTAGGAGGCCTGCCGTGGACAATCCGTGTTAATCGAGCACGTGACAGGGAAAGTGTGGGCTCAGAACTCACAACATTCTGAAGTTTCCTGCAGAATGTAGCTCCTGCCTCTTTGGGACTGAAAGGTGAAGAGCAGTTACTTAGGAAAGAAGGAGGTTAAGAATCTCTTCATCAAGCTGGGCACAGTGACACACACCTGTAGTTCCAGTATTCCAGAAGGCTAAGGCAGGAGGATGACAGTTTTGAGTCTAGCCTGGGAAACTGAGTGACTTAATGAGGCCCTGACTCAAAATGAATAATTTAAAAAGGGCTGAGGATGTAGCTTGGTAAAGGACCTCGGTTCGATCTCCAGCATCACAAAACAAGTAAGCAAACAAATAAACAAACAGAAACGCTTCACTGATAAAGGTCCAGGTCCTCTGCTCAGGGTCTGAAATTAGAACCAGGCAGAGCCGGGCTGGCGCTCGCTTAACTGAGGTGTGGAGCCACCTCTCCAAGCCTGTTTGTCGTACTCATCCTGGATGGGCTGCTAGGGGCCTCTCACTTCAAGCAGAGCACGGTTGGTTTGCAGGAGCAGTGGCGGACAGCTCCGGCTTCTGTAAGGAGTGGAGGTATATGACATTGGTACTTTCTGTCTATGCTGCCACTGCCACTATTCCATGTTCAGTAAGGTCAACAGAAAAGCAGACACACTGGCTGCAGGGGAGGACAAGGGGGAGGATCGGGCTGGGTTTGTCTTCCGTTAGAAGTGGCCGGCTCCTTGGTAGCAAAGGAAGGTAATTGACTTATGGTTCCTACTAAACTTAAGAGGCTTTTGTTTGTGCCAGATGAAAATTAAGTAATTAGCAAGGAATGTTCACTTCCAACATTCTCGGCCAACTGCCTATTTCTTCATAAAGATGGGCCCCCGGGGAATGGAGAAGGATGTAACAGCAATTAAATAGCAGCTTAAACCTCGCAGAGGACTGTCACAGCAGGGCCGGAGCTGCGCTGGGATCTCCTCTAGACTGTTCAGTGTCCCATCCACGCATCCTCTCATGGAAAGGATTTTGTTTGTTTCTTTTTTGAGACATGGTCTCGTTCTGTAATTCAGGCAGGCCTCAAACTCGCAATGTCACCCAGCCTGGCCTCAAACTCACAGTGATTCCCCCAGCCTGAGCTCCTGAGTCCTGGGATGACAGGCATGTGCCACCACACTCAGCTGCCATTCTTAACAAAATAGAACTCAGAGAAGAATTCCTTCTGCAGAGCTACCTGTAATTGTAACTGCAATCAAAAACACAACTGAAAAGTGGCTCTAGACTTCAGCCATAAGCAAGGCCACAAAGAAAAGATGGAACAGGAACATAGACAGCAAGACCTTGACTTGCAAGCATAATTTCCTCTGGAAACATGTCTGGAAACCAAAGTCATATATAAAAATATATCAAAGCGAATATCCTATGAGAATTAATGGAATTTCAGATGATTTGTCCTACAACCCCAAAATATTCCTATAAAAATGATTATAAGATAAAATATACACAAAAATAAGCAAGTTAACCTGCGCTTGTCTTTGAGAATCCCCCTGGCTGGTGTGAAAAAGACAAGAGGGAGGAGGGTCGTTGTGCGGGATGACTTTCACCACCAAAGCAGAATCACTGCTATTTATTGGCTCAGTGGAGTCTTTTTCTTTTCAGGAAACTATAACAAGGAACCCATCCAATAACGCTTGCTTTTGCCTCCTTTTAAGGATCCAGCTTGCACTGCGATGTCCTTGCTCAGTTGGTGCCTCCTTCCATATGTGCAGTGTTTCCCACATTTTCCACATCTCCCAAGTCTCCCATGAACCAGAGGATTTTTCTGCCTCTTTCTCCTCTTCCTCTGTAGAGGAGCCCTGCCCCAGCATCTCTCTCTTGCTGTTGGGAGATGTTCACTCAGGAAGGGAGGCAAAGAGTGATAAGCCACTGGCACAGTTGTAATCCTGTGACAGTCAGCGTCACTACTTGTATTGTAAGATGTTGCCGGTCTGTCAATTAAAATTCACTAAGAATGTTGGCTTGTCCTGTGGGAAATTCACAGAACAGGGTTTTGCTGTATATCAAATTACCTGTAAGTGGAAATGTATGCCTTGCACAAGCATTTATTTACTGTGTTCTAGGTCCCATGTCAAGTCTTGGAAATATACTAGGGAATCATGTCACCCCCTGTGGATCTCAGTAATTCAGGATGGAATCCATTCTAAGTAACAGATATCCCATCCAAAAAAATGCTTTATACCAATGAGAAGTTAATTGAATTTCTGGGGTTGCCATCTGCAGAGGATCCAGAACGCTACTGTTTCATTGGCTTGATCTCTTTTTTTTTTTTTTTTT
>NDGM011121450.1:0-10504 GCA_002564305.1 Octomys mimax
GTAGAATAAGTGCTTGCCTGGCAAGCGCAGGGTCCTGAGTTCAATCCCTGGTACCACAAAAAATAAATAAATAAATAAATTCTGTCTTTAAAACTCCCAACTTTTCAGACCTGTGATACAGCTCAGTGGCATAAGAGCCTTCCTGGAAAGTACAAGATCCTGAGTTTGATCCTCAATACCAAAAAAAAAAAGCAAATGCAAACCCCTTGGATTTTCCTGATGCCGCAGGTAAGCTGGTGGTGCTCAGCTTTTGGGCTGCACCCCAGTTTGTTCACCCTGGCGCTATACATGTTCTTTCCCCCTCCCCAGCTCTTAGCCTTTTCTGTGGAAATAACTAATTGGGGGTTTTTTTTTGTTTGTTTTTGGGTTTTTTTTTTTTAAATAACTAATTGTATAGATACTTCCCCATTAAAAACTCTCCTATCTCCTAGGCATTTCAGGGACTACATCTTTTCTGAAGAAATTTTAAGACTGGTTCAAAAAATATGACAGGCTGGCGAGATAGCTCAGTGATCTAAGTGCCTGCCTTGCAAGCACAAGGAGCTGAGTTCTATCCTCAGTACCATATACCTTGCCGGTCCCAGAACCCAGCACTCCATGCCGGCCACCAAAAACAGGTGTGGGAGTACACGCCTGTAATCCCAGCACTGAGGTTGCTAAGATAGGAGGATCATTACAAGTGCGAGCTGTGTAGCAAGACTCTACCAAATAAATAAATAAACAATATTTTTTGAAAATTACAAAACAAAATTTGACAACTTTCATTTTGGAACAGGAGCGTGTGTTCTATTAACTTTAATAGTTTCTATCCAGTAGGACTGTGTTTATGTGTTTGGCTACTTATAACTGAACACTGTTTTCAACCTGCAGTGAAGTCTTGGAGATGCGCATTATCTTACTGAACCGGAAGCCTGGTGGGAGGTGGGTTCAGGTGTCAAGGACCCAACTGCATTCCACAGTCCTGTGCCATTGTCCTTGGCATGTCACCTTTTATTTTTGTGCCTGTAAACTCACTGCTTTGTCTGCATAGTGGCTGCCGCAGCACTGAACATCACATCTTTCCTCTGTGCTTAAGCATAAGAATCAAGTGTGTGGTGAAAGATCCTCTTCTCTCAGAGATCTCAGCCTATTTGAAGGAGGAAGTATTTTTCTAGTGTTTTCCTCACAGCTCTATGGGCCAAATCCCGATTACATAGCCACTTGTACTTGCAAGGCAAGTTATGAAAGTAGCTCCTTTTAAAGCCCTTAGTCGAACCCATTCTCCTCTTTCCTGTGAATTAAATCATACCTTCTGTCTCCACTGTTGGCATCAGAATATCTCACTTGAACTCTTCCAACCGCTTAGGTCTCCCTACAATGCCATGGTGTTCTCTGTCACCTACTCTTATCAGCCACAGCACTATTTAAATGTAAATCTCAGCTTGAGGCTCCTGTTCAGCATTTCTGCCTGAGGATCTGGTTACACCCAGCTTTGCAGCCTCATCCCCTACAGCACCCAGGTCCCACTAGCCTGTACAGGGCACCTTGGGAAGTTCCTGCACACCCCAGGACCCTTGCACATGCTGGTCCTTCTGAATTCTCACCTGTTCCTGACAGGAACATTCTAAGGGACTGACTATAAATGGGAGACATAAGAGAATCAGGTTTGTATTTCAGCAAGAAAATGTTATCCCTTTATTAAAATTGTACTAGACAAGGAGCCATCCGGTACTAATTTTCTTTTTCTAAGTATCTTCATTTATTCACTCCTCTGGCCACCCAGCTCCATAGCCTCCTGATGGTGATCACATTGCAGACGAGGTCTTTCTCTGTGATTTAGTTTCTTCCTCTGAAAGTGATGCTTTATGTTGAATTTTCCTATCTTCCTTTTAGAGCTGGTGGCTTGTCTTTCTTCAGTGTCCCAGTGCTGGCATTAAACATTTACACTTTCAAACATATCCCAGGATATACATGAAAATGTATCCATAGCAAATATACTCTGCCTTGCATGTCATAAAAATACAAAGAAATAGTTTTCTTTCACATATTGAAGTACTCTATAAAACTTTCTTTCTACAAACTATATTACAAACTCTTGTTTCTTGTTTTTGTTTTGGGGTCCTAGGGATTGAATTCACAGCCTAAGAATACTCTCAAGTATTCTGTCATGGAGCTGCCCCACCATATCCCACTGTAAATCCTTTTAAAATTTTCTTTTGAGAGGGGCTTCCTAAATTGCCCAGGCTGGCCTGGAACTTGCAGTCCTCCTGCCTGAGCCTCGAAGGGTGCAGGGATTACATTCAAGGCCTCTGTACCCAAATTTCCCTGGCTTCATACTTCAGTAGGTAGGTGCAGTCCAGCCTGAGGCTTGCATGTAGATGAGCTCAAGAGCATCCTAATCATTTTCTGAAAAAAGAACAGCATCCTGCAAGATGAGACAGGCTGCGTATCTGTCTTCCCTAGCAAAGCCGCCCTGTGCCCATAGCTTTAGGTCACACTAACATAACCTGCTGATATGGGACCAGGAGTAGCCTAAGAATGGCACTATCAACTGGCTCACTCCTTGTGGCAGCCTGGGACCATATTTATGCTCTTCTAGTGTGTGTGTTGGTGCGAGGGGGAGTGTTTCTTGGATTTCCAGACCTGGACAAGGGATCTTCCATCATTTAAGAGGGCCAGGCCAACAGGCTGTGGCTTAATGTTTTGGCTAGCCCAGCGGAAGCCGAAGTCAACACTTGGATGGACAATCCTGACCCTGCTCTGACCACTGCCGCCACCACCACCACCACCACGAGAAGTGTTTTAACTTTCACTTGCTGGGGTTTAGTCACTCTCAAGTGAGGACAAAAGCAGTACCTACTTGATAGGGTTGGTGTGAGGCCTCAGTGAGTTCATATACAGAAAGTGCTTGGCTTGGTACAGCGCCTGGCTGGCAACAGCGAGTCGTTTGAAATTGTTACAGCCTTTTAACTAAGTGTGTCTAAAACTCCCAAACATTTGCCTGAGGGTGAATCAGCTCCTGTGAGTTACAAAACAAGAGATTCCCAGGACCCAAAGACTGGAGGAAAAGAATTCGGGGTGCTGACTTGGGGGGGGGGTGCTGACTTGGGGGGGGGTGCTTCTGCAACGACCTTTGCTCAGGGGCCGCCCCTACAGCCACGATCTCTCGGTCTGGAGTCTTCGAGGTTGCTTCCCAGGGACTCTGTCCCGCAAGCCGCGCGGCACTGCTTTGCCCCAATCAGACGCCTAGAGGCTGGCGCCACGTCTGTGACCGGATCCAATCTCTTACCGGGAGGGCGGGGACCCGATTTGCTTACCTGCACCTGTGGCGGCCGGGCCGTCTCCTGGGTCACCTCACCCACCTCCTACATACGCACCCTTCTGCCGCTAGGTTCTCATTTCTCCAATCACTTGGCTCAGGGCCAGCAGGTGGGCAGATGTCTTTGCTCGCTCCTGCGGACGCGTAGGAAGGCGCAGTGCGCCCAAGTGAGCGGCCATGGTCCCACCTCTCGCCAGCTCCCAGAGGCGCTGGCAGGGCAGAGGGACGCTCCCGAGAACCGGGGGGAAAGGCCGCCTGGACTTTTTCCAGGGACAGAGAATCTGACAGTTTCTCGGACTAGCCCACCTCGCGGTGAGGCTGGGGCTGTGTCCATAGTGCGCAGAAGTTGGAGGTGCCAAAGGAGAGCAGCGCTCGGTGGAGCGGTTCTGCGGACATTCCGACAGGTACACTTTCCAGAAGCCTGCTCTCTCCAAGCCCGCTCCGAGGGACTGCGCCCAGGCTTCAGGTGGCCCGGAGCGCGGCCCCCGTGGTGCTCTCGGCCGCTAGTGCAGTGCGGGGCCTCAGCGCCCCGGAAGCCCAAGCAGGTGAGCGATCGGGGTGGTTCTGCGTCGTCTGCCGAGACGGAGCCTTCCAGTGCAGCATCACCCTCCGCCGATGCCCGGCGCCTCCCAAACCCCCGCCTTCTAGCTCTAGAGGACATCCCTGAGCTGCGGGCGCTTCAGAACTGCGCGCTGCCTAGTTCTGCGTAAATTGCAATCTTCTTGCGCAATTTGCACGAAAGTTTGGTGCATACGAATTTAATAGCTTTAAAAAAGAAAATACGGGGTAATGGTCAGAAAGCAGCATCCAGACAGCCCCCCCCCCCGCCCACACCTTTAGTTAATACCTTGAGGGTACTTTTCCAATTTGCGAAGTAGGACGGAGTAGGGTGTTTACAAACCTTTCTGTCCCATTGTGCCTGAGGGTGTGGGTGCCTTTTGTACAGAAAGAACTTTTGGCTGCTTTTTCTTTTATTGTTCTCAAATCCAAGCCCCGGGGTCCCTCCGGGTATCTCCGGGAGGAACTGGTGCCACAGTTTCGGGGCGCAGCCAAGGACGCCTCGGGTAGTCTCTGGGACTTCCTCTCCGCGGAGTTCCGGGAGGAGAACAAACAGAGCCGAACTTTCGGTCTTCTGCGCATTTGCGAGTCCCCGGAGTTCTGCGCGCGTAGGTGGGAAGGAGCGGAGCAGAAACCGGGAAATGAGCAGCGGCGTGGGCGAATCCTACGCACTGGCAGGAGTTATGCGCAGTAAAGAGTGCGCAGAAAGTGGCCCGAGTAGTCTCGCATTCGTGTTAGGAGCTAAGCACTAATAAGCAGCCTGTTCGCTCTGCGAAGGGACGATAAAAGCTTGGAGAAGCTGTTTTGGAGGTCCTTATCGCGCTCTCCCGTTTGGAGTATGGAATTGCTCAAGGAATAGAACAGAAGTTTTTAATATGTGCAGTTCTCAAGAGTTGAGTTGCGTGGTATAAACAGATTCGGAGCATATTTTAATCTTGACCTAAGGAAAGGGGAGGAAAGCTTGCTGCTTGAGCTGGGCTCTGAGGAGGAAGACAAAGAGTGGGATGGCGATTTTCTAGGGAAGTGAAGTCTAGACATGCTTCTCTGAAAGTCACAAGCAAAAGGACAATTAGAAAGAAGCAAAGCCAACAGCATGAGCTTGTCTCTTCTTACCTGACTATAAATTCCCCGAACAATGGGAGAGTACAGGGGGAAAACCCCTGCGGGAAAGTTGTATCTGTTTGTGGTTTAACTAACACTAGCAGTTCACCAGTTCCGAACCAGCCCTGGTGGTCAACACCCTCTCAGGGGCTCCGCTGAAGGGAGCTGTTCTAGGATAGGTGGGTCACCTATGGGCGTCCGTCTGGTCCCACAACGTGGACAGGCCGTTTCTCCCCCGGAGCCGGGTCCGTCCGGCACCATTTGCGCACTTGCCTGCGCTTCTCGCTAGAGGCTCCTGGCTTAGATTTGAGATCAGGTGATGGAACCCTGGTGGCCAGTAAAGCAACTGCACCCTGTGGCCACGGTGGCGCCTCCTGGGGCTGAGGAGCAGGGATGTTAGGGCGCTGTGACCTGGGCGATCTGGTGCCAAGCCAAGAGCGAGGGAGGGAATGAGGTTAGGGCGCGTTACTTCAACCTGGTAACCAAGGTTTTTTGCCCTCCGCCCCGCCCCCAGTACAAGGATCTGCCTCTGCCCGCAGCCCGCATCCAGCGCGGGAGAAGCTGGGAAGGTAGTGCAAGTGAGCTGCGGGAGACCACGGGAAAAAGGGACCGCCGAAGCTCATACCCTCGCGGAGCGCCAGGGCCCCGGCCTGGCCATGGCCGACAGCAGTGGCGCTGGCACCTCGGGCCCCTGGTGGAAATCGCTAACCAACAGCAAAAAGAAAAGCAAGGATGGCCCGATAGGAGCCCAGCCTTCGGCCCAGCCTGTCCCCGGCGAGCCCGCGCCTCCCGGCCCAGACTGGACCAGCAGCTCCCGAGAAAACCAGCATCCCAATGTCCTCGGGGGTGCCGGCGAGTCTCCCAAGTCAGACAAGTGTGGAGAGAAATCGGGCAACAGCCGCCGCAATCTGAAGATCTCCCGTTCTGGCCGCTTTAAGGAGAAGAGGAAAGTGCGTGCCACGTTGCTCCCAGAGGGAGACAGGTCCCATGAGGAGGCGGATCTCCCTGGTGACTCCTACGAGGACAAGCAGTAGCCTTCAGGACACCTCTCCCACGCCTACCCTCAGCCCCAGTTCTACTCCCCAGGGAATTCTGACCCACCCCGGTACTGGGTGTCCCACCGCAACAGGTTCAGAACATTCACAGAAGGCCAAGGTTTTTTTTTTTCTAGAAGTATCAATTGGGAATTCAGTATTCCACGTCTCAAAGATGCATTACATGTTTGTGATAAGAGAAGACACTGTGGAGGAACTTGGGTAATTTTTTTTTTCCAAAAAATGGTTCTGGGGCCTGCCTTTTGTTCATGCCCCTTGTGGGAGAGACAGGAGTGGACAGGTCTTTCCAGAACTGCTGAACTTGCATTCAGCAGCCCCTCAAAGGAGAAAGGTGTGCTCTTCTCGAGGACTCAGATAGTAAAGCAAGTACTGTTTTTAATGTCTCAGCAATGCACTTTAGAGGTACTTCGGTAGACTTGGAAGGGATGGAGAGAGAAACATTTGTGAATAGAAGGTTTTGAAGTGAGGCAGGATTGCTTCCAGTTTGGACCTACAAACCTGTACCATCCATTTTAATGTGGACTATTAAACTTGTTGCACTGTAAGACTTAAGGTGACTTTCGTATTTTTTCCATTCCAGAGCAGTAATTTATCATACTTAAAAGCAGGCATGCAAAGTCCGAGGTGACAGTTAATCATTTGCCATGCAACATAGTGGCCACCATTGAAAAGCTGCAGGGACTGGAACATTCTAGAAAACCAGACTGGAACTGGAACCAGCTAGGTAGATATTGCAATTCAGGGATCCAGTCTGAGGGAGGAGGGAGGTCGCAATTCATTATTCTTAAATTCTCACTTTACTTTGGTACTTTCTCGTAGAATAAATCATAATGCTAAAATATAGCCTTTTCAGTATACACTGTTAATCTTGCTAACAATTGGTTGAAAGTATAGAGGAAGGAACTGTGCTTATTCAGTTTGTACAAAGCTGCCTTTCCCCCTCTCTTGCTTCAAAGACTTCTTTAGAGTAAAGTCTGCATTTATCTAGTTTCAAAGGCTTTAGAGCTACCAACCGAAGATTCTTAACAAGAATCCACCTGTTTGCTTTTATTATGATCTTCAAGAAAAAGAATAAATGAAAACCACTTTCTTTGATCAAATTACAAGGGAGTTACTGTAGTCAGTAAGAGGTACTTAGATCTTTTTCTGCTACAATTCATTTCATTTATCAAATTCAGAAATGCATAGCAAGGAAATAACATTGATCAAAAGTATCTTTTTGATAATGATAAGCAAGAACTTAACTGAAGCTGTTCTGTGTGTGTGTGTGTGTGTGTGTGTGTGTGTATTTCAGTTTGGTATTTATCAAGCTAATAATTTATAAAATATCAAAACATGCCAATTGCTTAAATAAATTTAGCAAAGTTCGAGGAAGATGGCTAAAACAAATTTAAATTTATGGCACAAGTATGAGTATCAGCGGAATATTATAGTTCATTATTTGATACCCAAGTTTCCACATGCCAAAGCCCTTATGCTAAAGGCAATTCTTTACTTCAGAATTGCAAACATCTTACATTAAAAGAACAAGTACATGAAAGGTTTTGTTTGTTTGGCCTTGTTGTTATGTGCTTTTTGTTTTTAAGCATAAGAAGACTTTTTGGTTGTGCATTTGGAACTGAAAGATTTGAGACAAAAGCCGCACCCAGATGAGATTCCTGGGTGAGAAAGACTTGATATTAATTACAAATGGGTTCCACATTCAAATGAAAAGGGAGTTGGGGACATGGAATAGACAAGAAGGTCATGGTACAGGAAGGAATTTGGGGCTGGGAGTGAGGGCAGCAGATGTCACATAGGCTCTGAGATATTTCATCAAGTATTCTAATTTCACTCTGTAGAAAGCGATCAAAATTAAAGTAAGTCATTACACAAAATATTCTTTCCCCTTCCAGGAAGACCAATAGAGTCAGACTGTATTCTTATATAAAATTAAGTTTACAATTGAATAATTTAAAAATCTTAGGTTCTTTCATCTACCATTTTATTGTTTTAAAGAATTTTTTTCTTTAAAACTTCTCTAAATCCACAAAATACTAGTATTGCCCAGGCTACCATGTCTAGCTTTGGATCCCATCCAAGTCTCCAGTTGCTGTGGATATCCAATAGATGTACCATAGTGAAACTTACTAGCATAACATCTTTGTCCTACTGTTGTGAAAGAAAACTATGCTAATGATACTTACGACAGTGAATGCAGTTCACAATCCACCATTGAGGTTTGTAATTACATCGTTTTAAAGCAGTCCTAAATTATGCAGTGGGAAGGGTACACTGATTTAATCCCAACTCAGTGAAATCAAAAACCAGGCAAATTGGTGGACAATAAGATCATGAACAGGATAAGATAATTAGACAAAATGTCTTTCTGGGATTTATATGTTTTACATACAATTAATTACATTCCCATATGCTTACAGATTTTTAAAGCTTTTAAATCTTGAGAAAATTTATAGTAAATAAATGGAAAATACTGCTGAATTAAGTTTAGAGTTCATTAGAGATTTTTGTTTTCTTTCAACCCCTTACAAGTGAAATTTCACAAATTTGGGAGAAAAAAAAAAAAGGTCAACACTGTGGTCCCAAAAGGTATGAGAAAAAAAGGAGATGAACATCTAGTAGTTTGTCTGCTGAATACCCTTGTAACTATGATAATTATATACACATGGTAGTTTTTGTCTCAGGGGCGCTTCTTGCAAAGTTTGTGGCTGAGCAGTGACTCATATTACAGATCACCTGAATGTCCCTTTTGTGTTTACACTTCTGTTCTTCATCACACTGTGCCTTGCCTTTCAAAAGCACAGACTCAACTTTGCATATACATTTGGCGTGCTCTGGCTCAGCAGTAGCAGCCTAAGCTGTGTTTTCTTCAAAACCTTATATGAATTCAGCAACTCTGGCCCTACCAAGTCTCTCCTAGAGAAATATAAAATAGTTATTTTCCTGAGATGCACAGAGGTATCCTTTGGTGACTTAAAATAAATGATTAAAAAAAAATACGAGGAAAGAACTTCAAATGAAAGGGAAATCAGGAAGGAATGCATAGGCACTTTCTAATATCCAGTGACCACAGGGATCTTTTATGAAAACGAAGAAAATATTTCTTTCCTAGCTGTGAAGAGTCAGCTAGGGTATAAATCAACACACAAAATGTTAGCTAGATAGAAGAGGTAGAGGACACTGGGTTTTTGAAGTCTATTTTATTCTTGGAGGATTTTATTAGACCTATATAAAATTTAGCAGGTTCTTTCTTAGGTTAAGTACAAGCTTATTTCAATGGCAAATAGTACAGGGGGTATTTTATCTACTTGGACATCAACACACAGGTACCATACACTATGAACAAGCTTGGAGCACAGGGAAAACTTGGTTATTGATGGGCCGGCTGGGCATCCTGTTTTGGTAATGTTCCCTGCACCTGTTTGCCTATTGTTCCTCTTTCCTCTGAAACCTCACACATGGATTCCCACAAGGCTCAGCGCTGTTGGAGGGTAATGTGGAGACCTGAGGCTTTTCCCAGCTTCTGTTGGCCCAGCAGACACTTTGCCAACCCCTTTGTCAGAAGCTGGCCATGCAGATGCAGAGCATGGGAAGCACAGCATTCATGGTGAGAAAAGATTATCACAAGAGCTGGGATGTAAAGAAGCTACACACACTAGACCTTAGCAGGGGTTACTTGAGTGTTCCTGTAGAACAAACAGTAGCCACAGGCCATGATAATGAAGACAGATGGAAGTATAGAAACAGTCTTTTCAGGTATGCAATGCACAGAATTTGGTTGGATTGTGCTACTGCTAAAAGGATGGACTCCAAATCATCCTTTAAAAGTGGTGGTGCTGAGGGATGGCAAGATGGCTCAGCAGATTAGGTGCCTACTTATGCAAGCACAGGGACCAGGACTGGTTCCCCAACACCACATTCCACAAAGGCACCTGCCCCACCCCAGGGCCAGCTAAGCGGCCACCAAGACTGGGCCTGGTGACGCATGCATGTAATCCCAGTGCTGGGGAGGCTGAAAACAGGAGGATCATGACAAGTCTGAGCTCTGTAGTGAGTGTAGCTTTGTAGTGAGACCCTATACCAAATTTATAAAAAGAGAGAGAGAAAAATCAAAGGTGGTGGTATAACCTCATGCAATAATAAGAGGAGTGTCTTTATTTCAGTGGTGTGGAACACCATCTTTTTACCTAAAAGATAAAAACTGTAACCCCACACTAGAAAGATTCAAGGGGGGCAGCTCAAGATCCCTGGCACTGAGTAGATACCTCCAGGGTAAGTAGGAAATAGGCTTCCCTCTGCCTTTCTCAAGGGAATTTCCTTTGAGATATAAGCATTCTGGATCATGAATTTTTCTGTGCCCCACCAAGAAGTATACCTCTTGAATCACTCCCTCCAAGGATGACAGCAGAAAGCTCCCTCGCTTTTCCAAGACATCGGTTCCAGTGCCCTCTCTGACTTGTTGGAGTGTTGATGACAGGAGCATTTATTTACT
>NDGM011121451.1:0-10175 GCA_002564305.1 Octomys mimax
TTTTTTTTTTTTTTTTCCAGTACCAGTGATTGAACTCTGGACCCTACGCTTGCCAGGCAAGCGCTTATTCTACTGAGCTATCTCCCCCAGCCCTTGCTTTTCTTTTTAAAATATGAAGGTGATTATTCCTTCCCATGCTTTGTTTGGACATAACAAACATAAACTTGTCTGTAAGTAATGCTTTCATATGTATCTTGCAGTGTTTCCCAATTAATAAGAAAGTTTTTCAGACATAATGGCTTCAGTGTAAAAATGGAAATTCTTCAGTTGCTCAAAAAACGTAGTAGCCAGGGGTGGTTGTGCAATCTTGTAATCCCACAATGCAAGGCTGGAGCAGGAATTCAAATTCAAGCCCAGGCTGGGCAATGTAACTAGTGAGATCCTATTTGTAATAAAAGTAAAAAAGAAAAAAAACGAATGAAAAAAGGGCTTGGGATGAGAGTTTACCTATCACCCTTCAAACTATCTGGTTATTTAATTGTAGTCATCAGTAATTTGATTTAACTTCTTTCCTGCTGTCAAAATGCCAGGATACTAGAAATGTGCCATTTGCCATGCAGAAAGGCTCAAGAGGTTGAGTGGCCTGGGTTGAAAGGCTATCAGTCAGCAACAACAAGAACAAAACATTCAGTATTGCTTCTGGGTTCAACTGCCAGGTACTCAGGCCTGCCCTGATTTCTCACTTTTTTCTGTGCTCACCTATTCTTTTCGTGTGGCACAGAACAGGACGGAAAAGGGCCACTCAGGAGCAGGCAACAGCATTGCCACAGTAGCCACAAGAGCGCAAGGGAAGTCAACTCTTTGCCTCATGGAGTCCCAACATCCCAGGCCTTTAATAGAGAGCCAAAGACAGAAAGACAATGTCCACCGCAGAAAGTTATCCTTGGACAGATATTTTGTTTTTTTCTTTAATGCCCAACCTGATTTTTTTTCTGTCCAGAAAGAGACAAGAGCTTCCAAGAGCAACTGTTACTTGTTACTTGACGTTTTCCCGATTGGTGTTGACTTGTAAGTTGCGAAATGAACTCTTGCCTCACCAAGCCCTTCGCATTCATGGTGGTTTCTGTCTTGGTTGTCCTCTGTATCAGAGCATCCTGATTTCTCGCAAGTCTGTAGACAAGTCAGCAACACAGGAAGATCTAAGAACGGACTGCATTTTGGAGGCACTGTGCCGGAGCTTGAGTGAGATTTTACTTGCTTCTAGTATTGTCTACATTACACACATATATTCCGCTTTCAGAACTCTGACACCTTAAGAACTTGCTAAGAATCAGATTCCTAATCCACAACTCTAGAGACTTCGCTTCACTTTGTGAGAGACCAGCAGGAATCAGCATTTTAAAGAACCATCTCAGGTGATTTTCGTGCACTTTCTTTAAAAGAATAATAAACACTGTAATCATCTCTTTCACCCATCTGGCATTTTGCAGTTTTCAAAATGCTTACATGTGCGTCTTTAGTTCTGTGAGGTAGATGGGAACCATTATCCCCATTTTGAGGATACTAAAGAGACTCCCAGTTAGGAATGGTATCCTTACACACCTCTTATGGCCTCCTGATATACCTCTGTCTGGCTTATTTCTCTGGATATTCCCCTTAGCTGACCTTTTCCCATTTGGTGTTGACTTGTAAAAGAGAGCCCCAAAGGTCAGCCTGTATGATCTGAGGCTGCTTTGCTTGAGAATGTGACAAGATCACTGATAGCCGGAGGGGGGAAATAATTTTAATTGTGGAATGTAAACATTTTCTTAATTGATAGTGTTACAGATTGATGGTAAGCAATCACTCTTGTCCCACCAGATGCAGTTTTGAAAGTGTAGTCGTTTTCCCTCTGGAGCAGAGCGCTGCATGTGGACCATTTCATCTGGCTTCTGTGTTGTTCCAGTTCCAGGAATGAATCCATCATCCTCATTCAGCAGCAGCGAACTGCTGCAGGAGATGTGCGCTCCTCACTGCACACAGGGTTTCTTTTCCTCAGCGTGACTTCCCCGGCTGTTGCACCTCCCACCAGCTCTCTGTCTTATTGACCCCATCTGCCCACCCTGCCTTGCCCACCTAGCAGCGGGAAGGTCCAAGCCCCCAAATCCAAGACACTGTTGGGTTGGTGGTGAGGCTCAGTGCTTATTCCGAAGACCTCCTAAGATCTCCACCCTCCTCATTGCCCAGATGAAAGTGAGCCAGGCCCCCAGGTTCGTCGCACACCTAGAGCCCTCCTAGGGGCTTCTGGGTTCCCATTGCATTCCAGTAGTAGTCTCCAGATTCCAATCTTCCTTGCCTGGAATGAGGATCTTTCCAAGGGATGCTTGTCGATGCTTGGAAATCATCTATCTAATTCTCTGGCGCACTCACGAGGCTTAGAGAAGTGTCAGGGAAGAAGAGAGTCTGGGGATATTTAAAGACCAGTTGAGGTGAGCTAAGAGCCGGGCCCTGGACCTTCCTGTGAATGAGAAGTGATTACTCCTTTCTGGGTTCCAGAAGCCCTCGCGCTGCCTTTTACCTTGGAAGACTGACTTCTTTCTCTAACATCAGCTGTCTTCACAAGCATTTCCTAGACCTGCCTGCACTCCAGAAACAGTTGTTGACTTCCATGCCCATGCCACGCCCTTCCCCCACTCTGGTGCAGCAGGCTCACCCAGGTTCCTCTTGTTAGGAACTAAGCCTGCTTTATAGCAACCCAGAGCCAAGAAATCTGGGCTTGAAGGAGGCAGAAGCAATTTCGTTGCTCCAAAATGAGTTGGAGGTGCTGCCCAACCTGAGGCCACTGCCACTTTCTTCAATGTCTACTTCCTTTCTTCCTAGATAGAGAATTTGACCTGTTACAGCTTAGTGAGGAGGGACAGAGGGAGGGAAGGAGGGAAAGAGGAAGGGAAGGACGGAGGGAGGGAGGGAGGGAAAGAGAGGGAGAAAAGGAAGGAGGGAGGGGAAGCGGGGGGGGGGAGAGAGAGAATGAGAATGAGAATGAATTACCGTTTTCAGCTCTGCTACCCCTGACCGCTTCTCTGCGCACCTAGCACTTGGGGTCCTTCACCTACCAGTGAATGTGTTTTCCTCTTGGGGGAGGGACCAGACGGAGCAGACCCGAGCTGCAGTTCCCTTACCCAGCCTCTGAGAATTTCTCATCCAAACCTCAATCACGTAGGATTGCGTAGAGAGGAGAAAAGGGGAAAGACAGAAGACAGAGAGGGAGGAAGGGAGGCTGAGAGCCCCGGGCGCCTGGAACACCAGGGAAGGGAGCAGGCCCCTAGAGCTGCGTCTACGCTTCAGCCTCCCCGCACTCCTGGAGTTCGGGCCCCCACCGGTTCTCCACCTGGGCGCTTCCGGGCTTCTGGCGCCCGAGGAACTCCGCGGCTGTAGGTCCCGGTCCCACCCGCCGCCTAGGAGATTGCCACGTCCGCGCGGAGTTTCCTGCGGAGCCGGCGGCGGCGCCCAGAACCTCAGCCCTTGAACGGGACTCCGCACCGAGCGCCCCCTTCCGGGCCCGAGGAGGCTGCGACGCGGGCGCCCTGCGAGCCCGCGGCTCCCAGAGGCCACCAGCGCAGCAGCAAGTTGAGCGAGTTCTTGGCCGCCGGCACCTGCCTCTTCCTTGCCGCGGGGCCCGGGTGCCGGGATTGCGCGCGAGGCCACCCCACGTCGTCACCCAGGGCGGCCTAGGGACGTCGCCCACACCCTGGGCGCCAGACCATGGTGGGCAGCTCCGACCCGGAGCCGCAGCCGCCGCAAGCCTGCGTCGCCCTCAGCCTCCCCCGGCCCCACCCGAGCCAACGCGCGGGGATTCGCAGCGCGCCGGTCACTTCCTTCCTCGGCCGGGATGGGCGGCGCGGGACCGAGTGATCAGCCTCGCGTCCAGCCGGTGAGCCCCATCTGATCCGCTGCCAGCGAGCTACCGACTGCCCTGCCTGGGCGCGCGAACCTGGGGGCCCGGGCGGCGAGGCGATGACCTGATCCCGAGCCCGCCAGGGCGCCCCCCGCTTTCTTCCCTCCCTCCGAGCTGTGCGGATCGGCGCGGCGCGGCGCGGCGGCCCTGGGCGGACCATGGCGGGGAGCTCCGGGTAAGGCGTGTGGGCGCCGAGCCGGAGAGGACACCTTCTGCAGGCATCGCTGCCATCGGAGAGGGGGCTTATTTAAACTACTGAGTCATTCCAGATTTAGGATTCCCTAAATAATCACCAACTGTGCCCGTCTCGTGTCGGAAAGCCAGCGGAGAGAGAAAGAGCGCCCGCGCCTGGGACCCCGCGCGCCGCCTCTCGCGGGTTTCTCCCGAGGGTGCTCGGCCCTCGAGGATCTCCCGCCCTCCTCGCCCCTCCCNCTCCTTCCCCCTCCCTCGCCTCGCGCTCTCTTTGCAGGGCTGCTGGAGGAGAGTCGCGCTCACCGCAGCTGGAAACAGCTGCCCGCGCCCGGTGCCCCTGCCCGGACTCGGGCAAGCCGCTCCCACTTCGCGCCTCTCGATTTCCAGCACACTGGCCGCCGGGCCCTGGGGACCGCAGCCGGCGCGATGCATTCCGTAGACCTAACCTAGCCCCAGCTGGGACGGACCTCCTAACCTCCAGAACTGCGGGCCGCAGGGAGTTAAAATTGCTGCCTTCCTCTCCTCTCTCGCGGTTGGTGTTTTATTTTCTAAAAGAACATTTTGTTCACTTTTTAGTATTTTCTACCGGGGGACACCGCTACCCGCCTCGGTCAACAGACTCTGCTTTGTAAACGGGTTTTTTTTTTATGTGTGGATGTGTAGCTATACTTGGGACACTTGGCGACGCTTGTGCCTCTCCAGCAGGGGTACAGCTTGTTATTTTGGACGTTCTTTTCCCCCTTCCACTTGGTACCCCGAACGCATTGTGACCAAACTTCCCACTGACCCCTGGACTTGGATCGCCTTGGGGTACAAGTGTGGGGTGCAAACCTCTACTTCGAAAGAAGGCCTGGGACAGCCCCACCCCCGCCGCCAGCAGTTGGGCAAGTTTACATCTGGATTTTCACACGTTTTGTCGCCACTGCCCGGACTCTGACTAACCCTGTGGGTGCCGGGTTGTCGTTGCTGCAGCCTCCTCAGACACTATCAGCACTGCCTCCCCGCGTCTGTCCCTGCCCTCCCGGCCGCCAAGGTCCTGCCCTCGCCCCGGGGAAGCGCAATCCCGAGGGCGCAGTGAAGCTTGGGGCCTGGGGCCCCGCGCTGAGCAGCGATGGCTGCGGCAATAGCCAGCTCCTTGATCCGGCAGAAGCGGCAGGCGAGGGAGTCCAACAGCGACCGAGTGTCGGCCTCCAAGCGCCGCTCCAGCCCCAGCAAAGACGGGCGTTCCCTGTGCGAGAGGCATGTTCTCGGGGTGTTCAGCAAAGTGCGCTTCTGCAGCGGCCGCAAGAGGCCGGTGAGGCGGAGACCAGGTCAGTAGAAGCCCGGACAGTGGGCTCCGCAGAGGCGGGCACCCCTTCTTTCCTTCCTTTTAAGTACCTGGATCCTCAGTTCGCGGAAGGGAACTCGAATCTTTCTTCCATTCTGGTCCCTAATTTCCAGACAGTTATTTCAACCACGCTGCTAGTGAATAGCTTCTTGTCCCATATTCCGGAAAACACTTTCTGCTTCGATCCGTGTGCAGCTTGCCTAAGAGGGAGTCACAGGTACAGGCGCACCAGGTTCCAAGTAGCCTGTAGCTTCCCTTGAGGTCAGCGGCCACCTCATTCACTCCTTTGTTCATTCTTTCAGTCTGCTCTCCCATCCAGCCCTCTGTCTATCCATAGAGTTCTTATCCTGCCCCTGACCTGCAAGGAAACCTCCTTCCTGTGTCTCTCAGAACAAATGACAGACATTAGTAGTCGTGAAATGAACTTATTCTCATTTGGTCTAATTTTTTTTTAGCTTCCTCCAGCAACACAGGTATTGTTCTTTCAAGAAACCAATTAATTTCTTACCTCTCCGTTTCTCACCCACCCTCCCGTTTCCTTTTATACAATCTTTTCCTCTTCCTTTCTTTAAAACACTTTGATGGTTTCCAAGCACTCTGCTGATAAACTTTCCTGTGCCATTGCCCTCCTCTGCATGCTCACAGGGTTGAGACACTAAGTGAACAAGACAGCACCCAGAGTTTGACTTCAGAGTGGGTGAGGAAAACTTGAGGCTTCTTGGAGATTTTCATGGCATAGCCTTTCTGAAGCTTCTTCTCATTGGCAGCCCTATACTTCAATGATTAATCCTTGATGTATCTTTATTTAAAAAGGAATACTTAAGGATGTCTTGATTTTCAGTATGATGATTCTCACCTCAGTCAGCCCAGGGTCCCAGCTTGAGAGAATGAGAACAAAGTACTAAGATTTGTACTTCTTCCAAACCATTGATCTTCCAGGTATTGCTGCAACTATTTTGCCACAACTAAAAGGAAACACTGTCTGCAATGGGAGACTGGTCTGTGGCTTGTTGACCAGTGTAGGTCTGCTGCTTTGCAACCTTCAGTCTGGTGTTCTCTTGGGTTTCAGGAATGAAGCCCATAGATAGCTTCAAGAGGGGCTCAGACTTGGCTAAGGAATTCATAGTAAAGCTTTGTAAAGAAGTTCCTTTGTTTTATTTCCCATTGGGCTTTCATGACGTTAGTCACTCCTGACATTAGTGGGCTCACTTGATTATTCTATGGTGGCAATACAGTAGTAAATTTCAGAAGTAAACAAAGATAATTGCAATTCCAAGGCAGGAGGTACTAAAGTTTCTGTTAGTTTGCATCCAATTAATAGCTGGAACATTTTATGAAATGAAGTTTATGCAAAAACTGGAGTTATCTCTGCATATTAAATAATTGAGGTTAGGAGGAAATAAAATCACTTTCTTTGTTACATAAGATTGGCTTGGAAACCTTCTCTTAGGGTTTGTGTGGTCGTCATGGAACCTGAAGGCTCTGAGCATAATGTGACTCTTGAATCTCAGTCCCAGAAGTACTTTGCTGAATCTAGTTGCGATAATTACGTGGAATTTATGAGCTGATCATAAGGAGCCTCCTTAGATAAAAACAAGGTTGTAAGTATTATAGGTGGATTGTATTTGAGGGTGGATAAGTTAAACTCATGTGGTCTTTGGTAAAGTTGGTTTGCAGATGGGCAAATCGCATGACTTAGCATTGTGTGGAAAAAATAAGACAGTGTGTGCTGTACCCCATGGTTATTTCCTTAGCATCTCATTAGAAAATAGGGAATTTCTAAATTTATTATTTTATTCATTGTTTATTGAATCTGTTCTACCTTCACATTTCTCTCTCTCTACTTAGTGTTCATTGTGGTAGAGAGCATGCTGACTGGTGGCTTCCTGTAGCTACAGTGTCACAGTAACAATTTGGCAGATGTGGCAGGAACTGTTGAGCCATTTCCAGTGCAAGGACAACCTGAATATATTTGTACACTGCAGTCCAGGATTTGTTCTAAAGCACAAAACAGAAAAATGAGAGTGTGGGATATAGAAAAGCTTTCTGAGAAGATGATAGTGTGCTATTATTACTAACAAAGGCAAATAATTAATCTGTTGATTTACTGTCAGCAACCACGACTCACATAGCATGGGATGAGCCTATTGATAGAGAGATGGCACCTTCTACATCTCAATTTCACAGGGGATTCTTCAGTGGATTGGAAGTTGCTCAATATGAAAAAGAAAAAAATTATGTGAACGAACCTATTTCATAAGCACTTAGATGCTATAATCACTTGATATTTCAGTTATTCTCTAAACCACTAGGCTTTCTCTCCCATCTCTTTGTGAGCTACACATTGAATCACAAATGGTAAAGTGATGAAATGGGAGATCTTACTTTGATAAAATATCTCCACTTGAATGTCTGTCATTGAGACACACCTTCCATTGTGCAGACTTTCTAGGAGAGTGAAGTTGGGGCAGAAAGGCTAACCCAGACACTTCATGGGAAAGGCTGAGGTCCTGTTCTGATTTCAGGGTTGACACACTGTTGCTTAGTTTCTTTTCTTAGCTCTTTTCAAGCTCTGATATGGAAAACACTGAACCCATAAACACAGAGAGCATCCAAAATTGTCATAGATATGCCAAATGGAAGTGTGGGACTCGGCAGGCAGGACCTCATACCATTCAGGTGCAGAGCTAGGAGAGGGCATCAGATGTAGATGCCCTCCCTTGAGTACATTGTGATGGTGCAGCCTGCGTTTGTGCCATAAAGGCATGGCCTTTCTTTCTAGGTGAGAAATCCTAGAGCAATAGTAAGATTGTGGTGTATTTGAAGTTATGCAGCAAGACTATGGCAAAATTGAAACCAGATCTTCAGTCAGTTGATGACAATGGAGAGGGAGAAAGAGAAGGAGAAGGAGAAGGAGAAGGAGAAGGAGGAGACAAAGATGAAGATGAAGACAAAGATGAAGATGAAGAAGAAAGAGGAGATGGAGAAGATGGTGATGATGGTGATGATTTGCCTGTCCTCTTTGCAACAGAGTATAGAAAAAAAAAGTAGTGTAGAATAAGAGGTGGGTGTCCTCTGTCAAATGATGGAAATAATTATGTGGGTTTTTTCCTCCTACCATCAGGGATTGAAGTAATATTATCACTACCAATATAATCATGTAATTTTAACAGAGTGTAGAATATAGGGAGTAGCTTGGAGAAAAAAGAGATTCCGGATAAGAAGGCAACTGGAGTTCAGTATGAAGCACCCATTATTAGCGTGAATTGTCGAAGTAAACCCAATAATGAAGTGGTACAGGTAGCGCAGGACCGCTGAGCCCCCAGGTACTGTACAGGCTGCAGGTTTTTGGAAAGAAAATGTTGGAGACTCTGAACTGGCAACTTGGCTGAGTTTATTCAACCTTGAAAAAAGCCTTCAGAACCTGCCTGTCTATGCACTTTCCAATAAAGAAAGGAACATTCATATGGTCATTATTTGCCTCATTCCTTACATGTATAATACCTATATGAGCCAGATTTGCTAGCATATTTCAATTAAATGTCAGTGTCCTTTAATTTGCTGTAGATAGGCTTTTAGTACATCCGTATGGATTGCATAGGTTCTTCAGTTCCAGGCTTTGCTTTATTTTGAAGAGAAGGATGTACAGAAATGACTGATTCCAAAATGATTTATGTTGTGACTGAGAAGTTGCATCAGGCAATGGGTAGCATTTGCAATGAAGAAGGGACAGTGTTTATGGAGTCTCTAAATGTCTGGCCACAGCCCGTGGAGGTCATCCAGTGTCACTCTCCTCTCTCAAACAAGATCCTCTCTAGAAAGTGCAGAATAGCTAGATGAGCTTAAAAATCCATCTATTTTAAGTGATATTAGTGTTTATTATTATTTTTTCCATGTAAATTACTTTGTTCTCTTAATATTAAACAGCATCAATGAGGAAAAATAATTCTTCACCCAAGCCATCAGATGCTTTTTATAATTTAAGCATTTTGTTTTACATCCACTTTCCTTTAAAGATGATATAGTACAATTATATGTGTTAGTGACTCAAAGAAGTGGTGATAATTTCGCCAAATTTTGTTTATTTTTATGGTGTCTTATTTTGCTATATCTTCATTTTTTGTTATATAGTTGTGTTATTTATAATATTTCAGAATTTTACCTACTTATTTTGGTGAATGGATAGTATTTAATAGTGTATTAGTTCACATTTTACTCTCAGTCATATTCTTTCATATGAAAGAAAAAAATCCATAGAAAATAGAACCTTTAAGAAAAGATGGCAGTGAAGGTGAGGACTGCTCAGTCCAGTGAGCTGTGGAACACGGATTGGATGTTTATGAATTAAAATACTTAGGTCAATGTCTAGATCAATAATACATGCATACGACAGGTACTATTTTGCATTTGTAGCAAGTACTTTGTATTTTTTTCTACTGTATGATTCATGTCTGAAATATAAAAGTCAACCTAATGAAGTGAGACTTGTCTTGATATGTTTAAAAAAAACCAAAGCTTTTCTTTTCAGAAACCCACCCTAAGGTTTAAACTGATTCCGTGTGTGTATGTGTGTGTGTGTGTTTGTGTGTGTAGTTTTAATCCTATTTTCTCTACCACAGTGAATTTCACTAACAAATTACGTTTTCATTGCAAGAACACTTTCAAATAGCAGGCACCACGATCTCTTGGTTTCTTTCATTCCACAGAGATCTCTTCAGGCCATACCTCAGGATTAAGTCTTTAAAGTTTTAATGGGCCAGGGAGATGGCTCAGTGGAATAAA
>NDGM011121465.1:0-14273 GCA_002564305.1 Octomys mimax
TGAACTCAATTCAATTGTCTGAGAAGTACTGTAAAACTCATTAAAACAATTGTTTTAACAAAATTCTGACATATTTCTTTATTAAATGTGTCCATAGATGAGTATATTCAGAGGTGCATCAATTTAAGAAATGAATTTAAAGTATCATTTTTATACCTACATTTTCCAATAATAAAATTAATCCAAACTCAAGGAAAGCCAAGCAATTAAACTGTCAATAAGTAAAACCAAAATATTGCATAAATTATTACATACCTAGAATGTTATAGATTTCTCATTTTATACAACAATACAATCACTTCACAAGACATTATGTTAAATTCAGTTATAAGTTAAAGATGCAATTGCCTTTTAAAATAGGTATTTAAAATGAAAGCATAAAATAATCGAATTCATTAATATTTGATTCTTATAATAGATTTTCTCATACAAATAAACTCAAAGGATTAAACAATTTCTGCACACTGTTAAATACATTGTTAATGTTAATCAAAATAAAATTTCTTCCATTTGCTGCTCTTTGGACATATTTTACATGTGCACTTTACCATTTTATAATCTTCTTTGCTAATTTCAAGTAAATAATTTCAAATGAATAATGTAAACTTTTAAGTAAATGAAAATCAAACATTGTTCATGCATAAATAAAAGCCTAAAACTTGTAAAACTTAAGAAGCTTGAATGGGTTTAAAATAACATGTTTTATATTGAGATTTGAACTTCTGTTTATGTAGCTAATTAAAATGAAAATCAAATGTTTTGCTGAAAACACAGAATCAATCATTAGGTACTGGTAGATATTCACGTCAGTCAAGCCCATCATTCTTTCTTGTATGCACTTTTAGCTGCACTGCCACTTTAAACCTAGGGCTGTGGCAATGATCTCTGCCACTAGTGTTATTTGTGGTACAGAGTACGAGCAATAAAAGTTTTTTGACGTGATAAGTGATAGGTAAAATTTAAGATATCTGAAATAGTGTTTCATTCAAAAGAACGCCAAAGTAAAATACATATCATACTTGTTGCTTCCGTTTTGCAAGAAAAAACTCCAAAAAAAGTCCTAAAACCTATTTTCAGAGTAATCTATTCAAACACATAGGTTTCTTGAAGGCTTTAACATCAGTTTAAGTGATATTTACCTTTAAAATTTGGCCTAATTCTTGCATCATATCCTGATGTCCTTCCCATTAATTTGTCCAAGAAATCTGAAGGGGATAGGGTCTGCGAAGGCTGTTTCCCAGACCTGGTGTCATGGTCTTTGCAGAAAGCTGCCCTAAAAAATCATTGACTCTTTTAGCAATAATTTCATTCTCAATCTCTTAGAAATAATACTCATAAAATATTTAAATCCTGGTTTGATAAAAACATTCGTTAGGAAGATGAAAAGTACAAACTCTTTGATCAACTTCTGAACTTGTATATGATATAAACTTTAAATGACAAAAAATATAAATCCTGAGTCATATCTCTCATGTTCTGAAACATTAAACATGTTTAAGATCAGACAATACCTGTAAATTTGGATTATAGTTTTTAAGGACATATAGTTGTAGCTCCTTATTTTGAGGATTATCACGAAAAATGATGAACACGTCTTAAACTTTATGTGGTGACAAAATCATTTCCCCAGGACATTAAAATTTTGTTCCAGCATAACTCACTAACTGTAAGTCCTTAAACTTTTTCAGGAAATAGATAACAATATGAGCTGAACAAAGTAAACAGTATAGCTAATTATTATATTGATTATTCTCACCTGTCAGATTCTGTTCCATTTATCAGCTGTTAGTATCTCTCAGTGTATTGTCTAAAAGAGGATCTTCACTTAGAATTTTAACTTAATTTTAAAGTAGGTCAAGAATTAGCCTGTCTCTTACTTTCATCATTTCATCAGTTATTTATATATAAACATTTAAATTGTTGACTCTCCAATAAAATGTTAATAAAAATAGTTCTAATGTATTTTGTCTTTTCCATTACAAAACACTAAAAGTTGACAAGGAAATTGCTCAGATTATCATATCATTTTAAAAGTAATAAAACACTAATCAAAAGCGTTTTGGTTTATATACAAATACAATATATAGTCATTAAGCTGATTTCTTCAGTAAAGAATGTTTCACAAGCCCTGTTTCCAATAGCTTAACAAATAGTCTCGTTAATTCTGTCACTAAAAATACAGTCTTTCCGGATTTTCAAAGAAAGGGAATTAAATGTAAGTGCAAAGATGATACAAACATTTGGTAAGAGTTAAAAATTGATGCAATCATCCAGAAATACTCACATTCCCACAAGGAGAGTCATCTTATTAATCAAGTTTGTTTGATTATGATGGTGGTGGTAGTGATGAGGATGAGGATGAGGATGATGAAGATTCAAATAAAACCCAGCCCACAATCTTTCTTAATCATAGTAGGAAGTGTGAATCTGAAAGGAACATAGTGAGTTTGCCTGGTATTCGTAATATTATTTCTATTTGTTCCATTTCTCTTGACTCTGTGAAAAAATACCATAAAATTTGGTGAAAAATTAATGAGAGAGTTCTGCACTTTGTTGTAAGAGCATCTCTTCTCTCTATTCTATTTTAGACTCCTTGTCATTACTAGGGTATTTTACTTACTAGTACCTCAAGGTATTAATTGATTTGGCAATTTGTAAATTATGTAGAAATGGAATTGTGCAAATAATTATTTCTCACTGTTTTAACTCTTTACACTTCTTTTGTCATGCAGCCATAAATATAAAATGTCATATTATTGAAATGTTGGTAAGTAACCAATTTCCCAATAGACTAAACAGTAGAAATTGATAAAAATACATTTTTGAAGTTCCAAGAAAATTCCCGAATTTCAGTTCTCATAATATGCTCCTTCTTAGTTGACGAAATATAATAGAAGTCCCGAGTTGGCTGAAAATTAGGGTTTTTGTATATTTTATGTAAGATGAGCTTATTCTGGACAAATTAATACAACTGTTTCCACCATGTGAAAAACATGACATTCAGTAATATCTTTAAGTGATTTCCAGAAAAATTTGAGAGCAAAAATATCAATCTTATATAGAAAGGTGAAGAGCATGCAACTCGTCAACTACCTTAATATCACATTGGCTCTGAAAATATGGGTTGAAATACATAGAGTTCAGATATGCAACAGAAAACTTGCTTTTGTAAAAATTTATTACCCTCCCACTGTAATTAAGCTTTTTAAATGAACAAAAGAAACTTAACTGCTCCTTAAAAAATTACAATGATATGACTCAGGGCACAGAAAAGACAGATAATTGCATGACACTCTCACTCTCAACCAGTTTTCATGTGGCAAATATCAGCATGCAAAGTCATTTTACCTACCTGAAGTGGTTTGTCTCTAAGAAAAATGCAAACAAGACTGTCAAAATGTTCACTAGCTGCCGGTTCATTCCTGGTTCTGTGATGCTTGTGGAAAATATCCCGAAATGATTCCAAAAAGAAGCTAGACAAAGTACCTATTTATTGTCCAGATTCAAAATCTGGCAGGAATCTAGTTTCCTTGAAAATCAAAAAGAAATTTGGGGTTGTACAGTTTGCTGAGAAAAAACAAAAAGTGCCAATGCTGGGCATCATGGTCAGGTCAAGCCGAGGTTCGGGACCATCAGTTAGCCCAGGCAAGACAAAGCCTCAGAACTGATGAATTCCCCAGCTGTTTCTCCTGGATAATAAAAAAAATGCTGCTACCTTAATCGAATCACCATGCAAAGGGGGCTGGTGACAATGCCATGCTGGAAGTCGGGTTGCTGTGGCTTTTGTTTTATATCCTTCCTGTTTAGAAAAGCCCCTTTCTCTGGAAAATGTTTTCTTTTTAAAAGAAGTTGCAAACGAGGGAAAAGAAAGGACTCTGTGAGCTGGAGTGCTTTTGGGGAAGAGGGGAAATTTGCTGAGATCCTGTGCTGGAATGAGGGCTAGAGAAAGAGACGGAGACGTGATCTTACCCAGCCTATAAATTTCAGCACTCGGACAGCTCCTAGCTCTGAAGTGCGCATGTTTCCTTTTTCAGTAGCTTGGGGCGGGGGTCGGGGAGAGGCAATCAAGAAGGGGACGTGCCTGCCGTTCCCAGGCAGAGTGACTGGTCGCTTGAGAAGGGGGTGCGACAGTGTCAGGGGGAGAGCTGAGGTAGGGGAAGACGGAAAGGGTGAGAGCGGCTGTGGTCTGAGCTCCTGGAAATACTAGTGTGCCTGTGGCTGGGTGGGACGGGAGTTTGAAGCAGAAAGAACAAGGAATAAGGTTTAGGTTCGGGGATAGAAAATTGTGGAAAAAGAAAACAGGATTCAGAGTACTGAAATTGTAACAAGGGTGTGGGTAGTTCGCTGCTTGACAGTGAAAGCCAGAAGCAAAAGAGAAGTCTCGTGCTGAAAAGGAAGGGACATTTCCCTGGTGTTGAGAAGCTCATGTAGAGAAAAAGGTTCATGAGGATCGATAATTTAACTTAGAAGCCTTTTTATGTTTTCCTCCCCTCTTAAGTGTTTTAGTCTGATTTTAGCTGCTCTGCTTGTTCTCAAAGGCTCTTTACCTCGCTAACAAGGAAAGTCCCTTCCTCTGAGCTTTCTTCTGTTGCTTAAATCCTTGGGTATTCTCAAGTCACGGATGTGCAGAGAAGGGGACAACAGGCAGTAGGCCAGTAGGGGGCAGTAGCAATCTTTTTCCTGCCCTGGTTAAAGGTTAGAACAGGGCTCCATGTTAGAAATGGAGCAAGGAGAAGTAACACTGGGAGTGTAGTTTCGTCTGCCCCTCCCAGATTCTAATCACCACAGAGGGCAGTGAAATAAAATGTAAAACTTTTCAATTGGCTAAAGAGACTGAAAATAGTGGATGTTTATATATCCAGTACAAAACCACACTAAGTAACTCTGCTATCTCAAATTAAATTTACAAGTATTAATGAAAAGAGGAAGGAGACATAGCTCAATGCACACACTGACAGATTTTGGGAAAACGGAGTAAAAATTGCATATCCTACTATGAACTGAGTAACTTATATTTTGTCTGTTAAATAGTTCTCATTAGTCACATGAACACTCCATTGGACTTCATTTTAACACAAAATACTATCATTAGTTTTTAAGTCCATAAATGAATAACTTGTCCTTGGATGAGTTTAAATTTTGCAGCAAAGTAACAAAAAGTTCCACAGATTGTGAGGAAAACAATGACACTATTTTAATGTTAATGTAATTACCTAATACCCTGTTTTTAAACACAAATTCTAATACTGAATTGGGGTCTAAAATTTTTCTAACAAGTTGTTAGCTAAAGTTGATGGTACTTGTCCACAGATCACACGAAGAGTAGCAAGGATTTATATGCCTTTCTACCAGATTTCTATGCTATCGAGACAATGAGAATATTGGTTCCTCTTTTTAGATAATGTAGCAGTGCCTAAGCTTTCTGCTTACATAAAAATCAATTCTCTGAATGCATTTCTTAATTCTCAAAGCCTAGGAAAAGTTATTTAATTTAACAGAAAATCAGTGTGTTGTAGTGTGAGACCTTCCTGGACTGTGGCTTCAAGTCTGTGCACTTCCGTATTCATCCACATGGGAACTCTAGACTTGATTTTATCCATGCAGTCCTGACCCAAAAAATGAAATTGATTCCTGGAAATATCTTTTTTCAGTTGGTGCTGCATGGGAAAATCATTTGAGTTTTTGGTACTCAAGACTCTTCCCAAAATGTAGATGTAAAAGTAGAAAAAGAAGATTTATCTCAGATTTAAGTTTGTAATGATACTTAAATCATGCACTTTTGCAAGCATTTCTTTCAACAATAGAAATATGTTATTATTAAACAGCAACAGAATGAGTAGGTAGCTTGTGACAAAAGTCAGTAGAACGAAATGATATCATAGTATTTTTCCACTTTTAAAATTTTATTTTAATGAGTAAAAATACACAGCAGATACAAAGACAAAAATAGAGCAACAAGCAGCAGTACAAATGGTACTTTGCATACCATCATAGTATTTTAGAGTTCAAGGGACTTTAGAGAGTAGCTAATCTAACCTCCTTGTTTTATTTCTCATCTCTCCTCAGTCTGGATTCCAGCCCTGTGAAGCCACAGAAACAACTGTCATTAAAGTCTTCCAATGACCTCCAAGTAACTGAAGTCAAAGGATGCTTTTCAGTTCTCATCTTACTTGGCATTTTCATGGTACATAGCATCACTGGCTTCTTTCTTCTTGACGTGTTTTCCTCTTGAGGCACAACGAACTCCCAGTTCGTCTTCTGTTGTATCTCCTTGGCAGCCATATATTCCTGTATCTTGTCTGTTAAAGTTGAATTTCTTAAAGACTATATTCTAAGACCTACCTTCACACACTGTACTCTCTTAGGTAATATTATGATAATATAACTTTCCTTATTTGTGCAGATGACACACAAATGTGTACTTGTATGTTTATCCAGACATATTCATCCATCTGCTTCCTAAATAATTCCTATTGAATGACTCAAAATTTCCTCAAGTCTTCATGCCAAAACCACATTTTGTCCACTCCTCCAAATCATTATCCCATTCTTTGGTAACTATTTAACTGTCACCAAACAATGCCCAAGCATTATTTCTGAAATTCCCTCTCTCCCTCATTGACCATACCCAACTTTCACCTATCCCTATTCATGCTGTCTCCTCAAAATTTCTCAAGTTTAGACTTAATCTCATCTCAACTTCCATGTCCCCAGGTGAGATATCTTTCTGTCTTACCTGTAGTCCTACAACAATCACCTTACTATTCTACCTGTACCAACAGCTGACCCTCTTCCACTTTGTTCTATACACTCCAACCACAATGATCATTCAAAATAAGAACTTGATTATGTCAAAGTCCCTGGTAAATATAGATATCTATCTATTTCTGGGTAGAAAAAGAAATACTTAGCACAAGCTGTAAGTCACAAATGGTCTGGACTCTGTCTAAATTGTCCCTCCTCTTATATCCTTTTCACCTCATTCCTTCCCCTCTAAACACATTGACATTTTTAAAGTCTCTTAAACTCCCTATATTATTTAATCCAATTGAATGCTCATGCTTCCTATTTTATTCTTGTTAGCACTAGCTCAATTTTCAACTCTCTGCTCAAGAATCATTTCCTGAAGAAGGACTTCTCTGACTTGCATGATTTTGTCAACTCTCCCTAGTACAGTCTCTTAGTACTCTGCAACTCTGATGCATAAAGTGCATCATCATTTCATGTATATGTGTGTGTGATTATTTATTTAGATAATGAGATTTTTAGGAAATAGGAATAAGAGATCATTCTGTAAACCTTTGAATCCCCACATATTCAGTGATGATGACAGTAATCATAAAGTAGTAGTGGTAACTAGGATAAAATCCTAGGCATATCTAGAAGTGATATTTAAACAAAATAACATCGATAAATGTGTATATAAACATGTAGAGTTCACAAATACTTTTGTCAAAATTTACTTATTAGGAAATGAAGCAATTAAGGCCTTATTTGAAAGGAAGTTAAGTTTCATGGCTCAGCACTCCACAACATGAAATGAAAATTGAAACAGAAGATTATGAATCTGGTGTACCTACTTCAAGCTCTACCTCTAACAATCATTTTTATGTGACCTTGCATAACTCCTTTCATCATCAGAGCCTCATTCTCATAACATGTAAAATGCAAAATATGTCTATGTAGAATACTCCTAAACATACCATAAATCTTAGCTAAATAGTGTTTTAGGCCTTAATCTCAATTCTTGGCATTTACTTAATCTTAAACTTTATGTTTTAACTTTGTTATTTGGTCAATTCCACTTTCAAGGACAGTAAATCTCAGGAGCTTTGGAAATGTTTTATTTGCGATGCAATGAAATCCTGAAGTAATCCTCCTCTGCTTCTACCTCACCAAATTACAACTTGTTGAGATTTGGGGCACCCTCATTTTGTACTTTTCTTAACCTAAAAATGAGAAAATTTTGTCTCATCTTATGATACATAGATCAACACAATATTTGATTTCTAAGAAGTTATATCATTTAAAAATTTCAATAAATATAAACAAACATTTATAATGAACATCAGTATCATCTAGTAATAAATAAGCCTTAAGAACTTCTAGTGTCTACATATTACTTCTCAGTCTTTGAAATATCTACACTTTGTGGGAGAAAATAATTCATATTCATATTTTTCCAATTAAGAATCTAAAGTTCATGTAAATTGATCAATTTTCCCTAATCTACATAATTAAATGGCAGAGTCATACTTTCTGTACTGACTACCAAAGCAAACAAAAAGTCTTTTTCATCATATATGATTGATGGCATTTTTCAAATCACTAGAAGACTAATATACCCATGATAATTTTTAATAGCTGTGTTCTGTTTCTATTTTGTTGCAGTAAATGACATTTTATTAAGATAAATAAAATCACTATATTAAAATACAAACATACAATTATGTATACACGCAAACATGGTAAATGGAAAACCCACATTAAAAATCTCAAAGTTGGGGGAACTACCCGCTCTGGCCCCCCTCTTGTCCCTTTCTTGAACAGGAGCTTTCCTTCTCTCAATAAATATACTCTGCTCATAAAAAATATCTCAAAGTCAGGGACCGGGGAGATGGCTCAGTGGAATATGTGCTTCGCTGGCAAGTGCAAGAGCCTGAGTTCAATCCCTGGTTCTGAAAAAAAAAAAAAACCTCAAAGTCAATTTCTTGAAGGAGAGAAGAGAAATATGTCCAATATATTAATTTCTTGAATCAGAACTCCTAGAAAACTCTTATGAATCTGAAAAAAATATATAGATAGATAGATAGATAGATATAATTTCCTTCATTTGAAAAATGAAGTAGAGATTAAGAAATTACCTATTAATTTATAATTGAAATCCACTGAGGTTTTGATGCTAATTATAGTGGAAAAGAAGTTGTTAATATAAATCTTTAGTTACTAGGGGATGCTTCCTTACAGATAACTTTAAAGACAATTTCAATTTGACAAAATGCACCTTTTGAGTTGTAGGAGATATTCATCTTCCTCAAACAGACCTTCTTCTCTCTGTAAGACCCTATGTTAGAATGGTTATCCAGATGAGAAAACCCTCTGGCATGGGAATGAGTAGTCATTACTATCTTTATTATACCATGCTGCTTATGAGATCAATGTTAGTGATTACCAAGCTTAGCTATGTATAATATTGTGTGTACATAGCTAGACAAATGAGAAGCAATTTGCTCAAGGGAACAATTCATATAATGATGGAAGCTGAGAAGTCCCACAACAGATGACTGTGTGAAAGCTGGAAAACATGAAAGGCCAGGAGCATGGATCAGTACAAGTTTGAAAGCTCCAGAACCAGGGAAAGTTTGAGGGCCCAAAGTGTAAGTGATGTAAGTCATGGAGTCCAAGGCCAGAGAATCTGGAGTTCTGATGTCCAAGGGTAGAAGAATACTCTGGCTACAGGAGAATGAAAATGAATTAATATTTCCTCTGTCATTATATTCTATTAAAATCCTCAGCTGGCTATGGTGCCCACCTGCATCAAGCACAGATCTTGCTTACTTAGTCCACTGACTCGTACACCAATAACCTCCAAAAATACCCTGACAGACAGACCCAGAAATAATGATACATATTCTCTATATTCCTCAACAGACAAGTTATCAGGTAAAATCAAGTATAACAATTATCTTAGGGATTGGGTAGAAAGCCTGTCCCTAAAACTGGGATATTTGAGCTACCACTACAGAGTCCACAATGGCTCTTCACTATCATAGTCACTCACCAGCCCAAGTGACCTTTATTCACTTACAGCTGGAAAAAAAAGTTGCAATGTAGAGTCCAATCTGTTGGATTAGATAAGTTGCTAGGAGAACAGGAATGAAAAAAGAAAAGTGAAGGCCAAAGCATTGTTCCTGTGTGTTGATTTGTGAAGCTGTTAGAAGCCTTAGTACTAATGAATCTGAACTTGCTTTTAGTGGCTATGATAGTCGACAAAGGAAGAATGCCTAAAAAGCTGGCGTCACTCTGCACTCATTCACCCTCACTTTAAAAAATACAGTTTGATTCACTTTATTTTTTGAGATGCACACAGATACACAGCATGCAGTTAGGCAAACTTCAAGATATGTGGCCTAAATGTAAAGTCCCTGCTCTTCCAGGCTGCAAACAGACAATTGAATGTCTGCTAGGACATTACTAGATTAAATTACTTGGGACTCATTTTAGGACTGCCACTATTCTGCTTATTAGTGTTTAGGGTTCACAGACCACAAATGTGTCCAACATATGAAATAATTTCTATTTCTAGAAATGATTCATGGCAAGTGCTTGCTTCTTTATTGGTAATGTGAGAAATGCAGCATTTCTTATCATAAACAATAGGAGGGCAAAAGACATTTTGAGGATGAATGAAATGTAATTCTATTTTAATACGTTAGAAACATCCCACCTTTGCTATAATTCTAAAGATGAAAATAATGAATGACGTTAGGATTGATTGTTCCAATATCACTGGCCTTAGAATTTCCTAGGTGTGGCTCTGCCACAAATACGAAAATCACCTTGATGCTACCCTCATTATCATATCACCCTGCTGAAAATTTCTTTCAGGGAGTTTTCAGATTTCGGTACTAATTTCATTAATATCTACCTTCTACCACATAAAATGTCCCTTGTGTATCACCTTGGATTCACAGAATGCTGATAATAATCTGATTTTGCAGAGTGAACTACTTGAACTTGAATAAGAGGAATGGTTTTATATTGACAATTAAGCCAACATTTGGTAGTTGAAGTAGAGTTATTTTTATTATAGTTAATGATGACATTTTTAATGATTGTTGTCAAGCATTATGCAGATGCTAAATGGTAAATGTATTTGTAACCAACAGTCCTGCCAATCACCTTGCCAACAGATGTTCTTAGTATATGAAAAATACTGAATATTTCTTTGTAGAAGAGATAAAGTAATATGAAATGTGATTTCTGTCTTCTAAGACCTTAAGGTTTATATGAAAAGGTAAGAAAAATAGGTATGATAGATGTGGGACAATAGGGCTGGTCAGATAGCTCAGTGGACAAAAGTGCCTGCTTAGGCAAGTGCTAGGGGACTCGGGTTCAATCTCCATGCTGTGCCAGCCCAGCCCCTGGGGCATGCTGAGATGGCGAATAAGACTGGGCATGGTGGCACATACCTGTAATCCCAGGGCTTAGGCAGCTGAAAACAGGAGGCTCACTAAGAGTCTGATCTGTGCAGTGAGACCATGTACTAAATATATATTTTTTAAAAGTGGGAATCTAGGTCAAGTTCTCATCTGAGAAGAATGGTTTACTGACACCCTAAGTTTTAAAATACGACATTTACATATTTTTAAAATATTTTATTCCTTGAATTTATTTATTTGATACAGGATTTCTTTGTGTAGTTTGGACTTGTACTTGTCCTCATGTCTCAGTCTTCTCAGCACTGAGATTATAGGCATGCAGCAATGTGTCTGGTTTTGGTGGCCAGCAAGGCATACGGTATCAGGGATAGAACCTGGATCCTTGCACTTGTCAGGCAGGCACTTAGACTGCTGAGCTATCTCCCAGCCCTACATATTTATTCTTTACAGTCTAAATTCTTGCTCTTAGCTTGGCAGGCTTCTAAAATTGATCTTGTTAGTTCACTGAACATGTTACCAATCAGGAAAGTAAGATACTAATTCTGAAATGCCTAAGAACCTGACATGAAAAGAAAATACACTGTTGGGCTGCCAAGAATATCATATAGGACTGCACAGTGGAAAAAGTGCACATTGGGAAGGTTTCATGACAAGGATGACATCAAAATAATGGAATATAACCTCATGATTGAAAGGTGTAAAACTTGAATGGAACCTGTCTCAAATAAATGATGGAGTCATCTCCAACTTCATAATACTCATTTCAGAAACTTGAAATTTACACCATATATTCTTATAACTTTTTCCTTGGATTGGAAATTGATTCATCACTTACACTATTTCTGATATAATTCAATGTTAATGGACATACTCGGTGTCAAAACTGGTATCCCATGAAATATTACATGCTTGTATAAATATGTATGTGGAATACATGTATATTAATATACAGTAATAATATAAAGCTAATTTTATAAAACCACAGATTGCCTAGACACAAAATAGCTATGGCTAAGAAAATTGCTTATATTCTAAGTATATTCTTATTATTGTCTTTCTTTGCTTTATTATTTTAACACATACATATAGGAGGCTCTGATATTTAAACTACATAAATTGAATGAAGATGTATCCTTCTGTAGCTTGCTTCATTTTTTCAATATATTATTGTACAGAGCAAGAATTCATTCACTTTTATGCTGTACTGCTCCATTTTTGAAGAGTCCACTATTTATCTGTTCTGCTGCTGATGGATCCTGGAGTAGTTTCAATACAGAATTTTCTTTTCATTCTCTTTATTTTTTTTGCCACAACAAGTAAGAATGCATAATATTCACATATATTTATTCTTCTATACGTGAAAAAGTTTCTCTAAGACGCACTTTTAGAGGCATAATTATTGAGTCTAGAGATGTACACAGCTTCAACTTCATTAGATGACACTGAGTTGTTTCGTAAAATGTTACAATTTACTATAGCACA
The DNA here is from genome assembly GCA_002564305.1 of Octomys mimax. Taxonomy (NCBI): domain Eukaryota; kingdom Metazoa; phylum Chordata; class Mammalia; order Rodentia; family Octodontidae; genus Octomys; species Octomys mimax. The sequence continues at coordinate 12,645 of NDGM011121465.1, forward strand.
GCAAAGTCCTGATTACTTTCTTCTATGCCAACCCTTGTTGTTTACAAGCTCCTTAATTATTTCCACTCTGAAGAATTTTAACTAGCATCTCATTGCAGTTTAAGTTTTGTTTCTCCGATAACTAACGAGGTTGATTGTCATTTCAATATATGTTGTGATCAGGGGCTGGAGAGATAGCATATTGGAATAAGTGCTTGGCTGGTAAGCACAAGGTCCTGAGTTCAACCCCTGGTACCATTAAAAAAAATTTATATATGTATTCTGATCATTTGTTTCTTTTCAGAAATATTGTTTATCACTTTTTTCCTTTTTTGCCTGTAACAATTGTCTTATAGAAATCATATGTCAGTATGTTTTACAAATATTTTCCCAGCTTTTTCACTATATTATTTAAATTGTATTTCAATAAAACAAATATTTATACATAAAATATTATTAGTTAAAATTTATTTATTTTTCCTGTTGTGATTTTGATGATTTTTTTTGTATTTTAGGGAAGGGTCGACAGGATGTTTAGGGTCTCACTACTAGATTGGACTCATAGTGATTCTCCTGTTTGCAGCCTCCCAAGTGCTGGGATTACCAGAGTGCACCACCACGCCCAGTCTCAATTGCTATCTCAGTATGCCCTGGGGGACAGGGCCAGCAAGGCAGGCCCAGGGATCGAACCCCCAGCCCCTGTGCCTGATTGCAGGTGCTTTAATCTCCTGAGCTATTTGGCTGGCCCTGAGTCTTAACCTTGTAGTACAAATATATTAAGAGTTTGGTGCTCTTTTTTAGCTTTATAGTAATAGAAATAATTTTACATACTGATACAAAGATATGTTATTATATTTTCTTTTAATATTCTTTGAACATTATTCACATTTTAATAAATAACAACCAGGGTCAATATTATATTTCAATTATGTTTATGATTGTCATATACTCATATTTGTTAATTAGTATACATAGATCATGTATGAAAATACCAAAATTTAGGTGATCCCCTTCTAAGTGTTTCAAAACGAAGATGTCATAATATAATATCAACATAGCATATTAAAGCATAATTTTCAAATTTACTTCAATGAAGTACTACTACTACTATTACTATTACTACTACTAATAGTAAAAATATAGAAAGGCTAAAATTCATTTGAGAATTTATAAAAGAAAAGAATGATAAATGTTTATGATCCTAAATAACACTAAATTTACAATCCAAGCACCCCAAATCAAGATTTTATTTCATCTTTTTCTAATTATCTCTGATTGAAGGAATATTAAGGGAAACAAATTTTAACACATCTCAAAGTTTTCCTTCAGCTAGTTATAATGGTTATGATCTGCAGCCACAGATCACAGGCATATAGGAGATTATCTAATACGGTATCAAGTAGGAATTTCAAAGGAAAAATAAATATCAAGAGGTGATTTTTGAAGAAACAATAGCTAATGTTTCACAGAATTGATGAAAAACTCAATTAATATACATTAGGAATTCTGAAATTCAAGTAGAGTACATATTTTTAGCTACCGAAAATGAAATTAAACAAAACATTTAAAAACAAAAAAAAAAAGAAAAAGACGGGGCTGGCGAGATGGCTCAGTGGTCTAAAGCACCTACTTGGAACAAGCTGAACTAAA
>NDGM011121472.1:0-12292 GCA_002564305.1 Octomys mimax
AGAAAGATTTGTACTAATAGTGTTTGGACAGGGTATCATGTCTGCATCTTGTACTATGAATAATCACTATGCAGACAACCACATGCAATATATTAATTATTGTAACTGTCCCACTAACCTGTTTTGAAACTGTCTCGTTGCTATTTGTTGCTCAATAAAATTGATTTTTAAAAAGTAATGAAAGCATACATGAAGAAAAGATGCATGAGGATGTTCAGTGTCCACACTGAAGCAGTGTGGACGCTAGAGCAAATTAGAAACAACCCAAATGTCTATTTCAGGGGATTGCTTAAATAAATTACAGTATGGCTGTACATTGGAACCCTATTGTAGGGGAAAATATAGATATTTTTTCTTTACTAAGGTTAGCTATACTAAGGTTAGCTATACTGATGAGATATTATGTACAAAGAACAGCTTATCAAGTGGTATTAAAACTGATCCTTTGGTATAAGAAATAAATAAACGCACACATATGTAATCTATATTGATGCTTACATTTTTAAAATCTAAAGCATACAAAATACAGTGCCACATTGTGATATGCTCTTAGAATTACAAAATTATGATGATTAATTGTTGTCTGGGTAAATAATAAATATGTTTTTATTTTTTTAAAATATAAAGAGCTTATTCATTCTTTACACCACACCACATTCTCACCATGTGTTCACTTTCCTCTTCCTCCTTCAGGAAGGAATCTACTAAGCCACTGGGCACCAGGCACCTGGGATGGACCCCAGATCTTATTATACCCAGCAGCTAGTCACTGCACTTGGTCTTTCTTTTCTCCATCTATCCCCTGTGGCTCTCCAGTTGTACAAGGAGCCCTTTGACAGCGAGTTGTCCAGCTCATCTCCTCTATGCTTAGTGACCAGTTCTCAGTCACAGAATGCATGTTCCCTGAGGTTGGGGGCTTATTGCCACTTCATGAAAGAATTGCCTGCACTGAACAAGTTGCATGACCTGCTCCAGATCATACCCTTGGTCCCGTCTTCAGCCACTGAATGGTGTTCGCTAAGCAGTTAGTGACTAAAGTTAGAAGGGCCACAGGTAAAAATTTTCAGAATCATGTAAAAAGTAACAAAGGATGCACAGACCAGACTATATTATTTCTTCTTTGGAATTCAAAGATTCCATTAGGCTGGAGGAAATGGAAGAGAATCCTTCACACGTCACCTTCTGAGCCGTCATGAATAACTGGATTCCCTGTGCCTCCATCCCTCTGATGCTGGTGTAGGATTTGCACAGTTAACACATATGTTGACTCTGAATATTTCTGGAAGGAATTTGTTAAAATTTAGAATTTTAGCTTTTGCGACATACTATAAGTCTCACTACCAAAGCAAGAAGTGTGAATCCTTTGAACAACATGAGCCACATTTGAGCGATTGGCTCCCTTGCTCTGCTTGGGATTGGACAGCCTTTTATGTAATTTAGCATCTGATGAGAAGCAATAGCGGAAAACAAAGTGGCAGGTCCTTATGAAAGATACTAAAGCCGATGTACAACCGTCCCGGAGGGAATGATGTGCTTTCATTTCTAGAAAAGAAGCTTCACCTGTGACCTGATCTGTATAAGGAACAAGACAAATACATGAAAGCAGACCAACAGGGAAGAAATACAAAAGATGACTAAACCTAATCACAACAGCAAAGTGGGGGAGACCCAACTGATCACCTCAAGTCATCACCCTGCAATGTGGTGTTCACCATGTGTTCCAAATCCTGAGGAATGGAATAAAAATGCACTCCAATAAAGTAGTTAGAATGGATCGAGTATTTACCTATATCAAGCACTACCTCTGCAGGGTTTTATCCAGATAGCTGGCTCTACCTGAATTTCAGCTCCCTTCCTTACACTTCATTCTCCTTTCTATGTTCTGGTTTCTTCTTCTCTCCCAGCTTCTAGCCCTAACATATCATAAATTATACTTGTTTATCTTATTTATTCACTATTACCCTCACTTGAGCATAGGACATTTTGTCTAGTCCCACCCTCAACTTTAGCATTTGGTACAGAGTAGATGTTCAGCTAACACTGTTGAATAAGTCAATGGGCCAAGATCTTTTCATGTATTATCTTCTTAAATCATCAGAAGTCTTTGAGGTGGTGTAGTGGTATAGTGGTTGATACACTGTGTCAACTTGAGAAGTTAAAAGCTTAACTAAATTGTCTCCATAATTCTACTACTTAGGGGCTGGAGGCCGCTGCCTAGGGCATGGAAGGCCCTCCCTAGGGCATGGAGGGCCCACTGTAGAGTACTCAGCACAAAACGGATATAAAAAGGAAACTGAGAAAGGATGGAATGTTCCAGTTCTTTAGAGGAGTTCTGGTCTTTGCAGTCAGCTTGGATGTCATCTGGTTTATAGCACAGACTCTTCTGCATCTATCTTGGATCCTCATTGGCCTTCTGTCACAGACTCATCAGCTTTCCATTGCAGACCCATCATTCTCCTGATACAGACTTGCACAGAAATGAGTGAGTTCCACACCTTCAACTGAATCCCTCAGTCCTGGGTGTGCAGATGCCCTCTATACACTTCCTTATCTGACTCTGAGGCTGACCATTGCAAGCCAATTTTGTAAATTCATATACATTTGTACAAGTTGTGTTATATCTGTTCCTTGAGTTATAGCTAGCTGTCCCTCTAGTAAAACCCTGACTGACACAGGTGGATACTAAATCCTCCCACTTAAAATCGAAGAAAATAAGGTTTAGGGAAGTCACTGGACCAGAATCATGACAGTTAAGTGTCCAAGAATCAGGATGAGAGCTCCATTCTTTCCAAGTCTGGAATGTTCTTACTTCTCGGGAAGTTATAAGATAGGGGAACAAAACCATGTGTTAGGATTAAAATGTTGATCCTTTTGTAGAGAGATGATCTCATTTCATCTTTAGAATCACTGAACTGTGATGGGTGTCATACAGGGAGGTTCATACAATATACCCTTTTACTGGTATATAAGTAGTCACAGCCACCAGTACTTGTAAAAATACCTCTCTTACTGGACATGGTGGCATGCACCTGTAATCCAAGCTCTTGGAAGTCTGTAAACAGGAGAATCACTATGAGTCTGATCTAGTAGTGAGACCCTGAACAACCTGTAGACTCTTCCCTAAAACAAAACAAAACAAAACAAAACACCAAAAAAACCCTCTCTTGAGAAAAAAGCTTATTATCTGCTAGCCAGAGACTTCTGCAGCAAAGACTGGTGAAAAGGAGGGTGAATATTGTTAACATAGAGAACAGGGGTTATCATACCTGATTATTTATTTATTAAACAATGTATTGATTAAATACATTTGATGTTAAACAAAATTTTATTGGCATGTGTTTTCAACACATCATAGAACCACATGTTTTGGGGAATCGCTGCAGTTACACAGCATCTCTCCATCGTTTTCCCTCCTGAAGTCCCCTTCCCTTTCCCACTCCTTTCTATCTCCTTCTCCCTTCCCAACAAATCTGCCTGCTTGCTTCTTGCCACCTCTCCTTTATTTTCTCTTGTAATATACTCATATTTTAGTTTTCTCATAGAAGAGAAACCAAATATCAGGTGATGTTTCACGTTCTGTACCTAACTTCCCTCATTTATCATGATGGTCCTAAGTTCCATTCATTTTCCTGCAAATAACATGAGTTGATTCTTCTTTATGGCTGTGTTATTCCATGTTTACGTGTACATTTTTGTCAATTTGTCTATTGATGGGCATCTATTATGCTTCCAGAGTTCAGCTATCATGAGTTGCACTGCTATAAATGTGAGTATACATGTCTTAGTATCACTTGATATCTTTAATTCTTTCAAGAATACACCCAGGAGAAGCGTAGTTTATCTTAATTGCATCATGCAATTAAATTCTACAAAACATGTGTGATCTAAGGTGTGTTTTCCTCCTCCTGTTCATTCCAACTCCCTTGGGGAGATTACTCTGAAACTATCTTTATCAGCAGGATTTCAAGTTTTGTAAAATGATTTACTCTCCTCCTTACACTGTGAATTTCTTGAAAGTACTATATCTTGCCATTTGTTGAATCTTCAGGTTCTGGCAAAACAAATAAATGCTTTAAAAACTAAACAAATCTCATATTATATACTCTCCAATTTGAAAAACTTGAGAGTTTCAAATGTGAAAAAAATGAGATCATCACATACATGAAAGGATTAGAGAATCACACAGAGTATTATGAGGAGGCAAAGACTCTAATGAACAGAAGGAACATTTGGGTCTGAGGTGAGCTCTTTGTTCTCTCATTGAATACATTCTAAACACAATATCTCAGGAACTCTAGAGTATGGAGAGTGAAGGCTTCAATCTTGACCACAGGACACATGTACAATGTCTTCTAATGGGAGACCAGAGATGGATAGGGGGTATTCTTAGAGCACATACTCTAAACACCAAACCCCACCTAAACTTTATTTTACTGATATCCCCTTGTTCATGCCACATGACTAGATCAGGTTGGACCAGTGATTGGTAACTGGCTAGTTTGATTATGAAAAATTGGAACCAGGAGACTCAGGGATTAAAATGGGTGCCATTGTATACCAAAGCCACAGGTAAGGCAATGTGAACAAATCCTTGGGTCAGTAGAAAAAGGTGGAGGAAGCAGGTGGTTATCAGTCCAGATATCTGCATTCTAGAAATGGGACCTGAGGTGGGGGTTCTTGTGGTGAGGTAGATTGAAGAAAGCCGGGGGAAGAGTTGGATTCTGTTGAACCTCCAATCAGAATTCTCCTTCACTATGCCTAGGATATGAATGGCATCAAAGAGAATATCTGAAAAAGATTCATTATACCAAGTACATTGAACAATAATCTCACAAGTTAAAAGAGTAGAACAGAAGGAAGAAGCCAGGAATCAATGAATATCACAGCCTGAGTTTATGAGTGATCACAGAATTGCTGCAAACTGAATTATTCACCTGCTAACCATTCAATTCATGTGAAGTCAAAATAGATTTTAAGATTTCAAAGAAAATTTACTTCTTGACAGGATTTTTGTTTCCATCTGAAGTAAAGAAAATGTGTTCACTGATAGATCCTAATTATTTCTAAGAATCCTAATTTGGCCACTTGGTAAGCATATGCTGTATATCCTCTGGCCAGTGGTTAAGGAGTGAGGGGAGCTCAGAACAGTCATGCTATTTCATAACAACATAAGCTCCTTAGTCATGCGAATGGTCTTTTTTATAAAGGGGGTCCCTGGGGCTGAGCTAACTGGGACCTGGAGCTGGCTTTCTGCCAAATAAGGCCCTAGGACATCTGAATCTGTCACATTACCTCAACGCATTACGTAGAGCTTATCTCACTTAATCCTCCAACCATTGTATCAGGCATTCTCTATCACTTCTTTCAGATGAGAAAACTGAGACATAGAGAAGTTAAATCATTAGTTTATAATTATTAACTAGTAACTGACAGACCGAGGCTTTGAGTCTAGCTCCAGAGTTCATGTACTTGATCTTTGCGTTATGTTTCCTTTTAGAACATAATCGTAATAAGTCATGCTCTGAGCATACAGATTGCTTCTAAATGTTTCTGTATTGCTTGTTATGTAGACATGGTCTTGAATCCATGAAAATTGCAAAATGAGAACTCCAATGGGGAAAAAACTAAAGTTACAGAAGACCCTATCAGCCCCACTATTAATCCGAGCTCTCTGGTTTGAGGACCTGGGAATCAAGGAAGAAAGCCAAAACAAACAAACAAATAAACAAGATTCTACAAACCAGAAGCTTAGAATATTCCAGAAAACAATATTTTCAGCATCTAGCTCCAAAGAGGTGTTCAATGAATACTTACTGACTGGGTAGAATTAGACAGATTGTCATGATGGACACGACATGGTAACTAATTGCAAAATCCATTGGAGGATCAGCTTGATGAAGCAAAACAAAATCAAGTGGGCTGACGAGAAAGCAGCATAATGGTATTAGAACCTTGTAGTTCCTGAGGCTGGAAAGGAGCCGAGGGGGATATGGTGAAGTGTGAAATGTATAGGCAAAAACCAAATGGAATTTCTCACTCTTAATAGTTTTTGAAAACTGTTTATACAGTTGGTATATTAAATGCTACGGAAATTGTTTTGAGTCTTCACACACTAGTTACTATCTTTAACCCACCACAGAAATCTGTGTGCACTTGAAATGCAATTGCAGCATATAGCAAACTCATAATAACTGCATCTACTATGTGTAATATTGCAGCATTAAAATAATACTTAAGATTATATTCTTGAAAATGTTGTTGTGACAGGATGAAATCAAATAGCTTAGGTTCCAGGGAGGGGTGGGAAGCACAATGGTTTAATGAATGGTAATGCTCAGCTTAGATTGTGGGGAAATAACTGTGGTCTTTTCAATTTTCAAATGAAATGCAGCCCTCTGAGATTCTTCTAATGTTTGGGAAGTCAAATTGTCTTATTAAATTGTGCACAAATTGACAGATTCCAAACAAATAGAGAAAGTAATCATTGGCAAGTGCACAATAATCTGGCAAATATGGAAATTACAAATTATAATCTTTCCCCCCTGAGTAAATGAAATATGCAAAAAAGACTGCATAATACAATAGAGTTCTTGTAATCCCTGGGTAGCTACTGTTAGAAATCACAGTTGTATACTTCTTCAGTTAATAATGAAGGCATAAAATTAATTTTAAGATGAACCATAAAATTTCTTAAAGTTTGTTTTTTATGTATAATGCCATCAAAAGTGTTGAGGTACTCTAGTGACCAATGACATGAACATTTTTAAATGTCTGCATAAACCTTACTGAACAGTCTGGGATATATTTATTTATTTTTTTACTATAATGCTCTATATTTATGACAAGGACATTTTCCAACCTGTTTCAGACTATCACATATGCTGTAACCTTGATCTTAAAGAAGCAGTTCTACAACATTTGTATTATTTTAATAAGATTGTGTCTCATTGTATTTATTTATAAAATATGATATATAAATAAAATAATACTGGTGTCAATGAGGCTATTAATTTGTTCTTTATTCAGCAGTACATTAGTGCTTTCTGCTTACAAGACCCTGAGCCCAGTGTTCTGAGAGGTAGAATAAGAAAAGCCCAGAGTCTTTATTTTAGGAGTTTACAGTCCTTAAGCATCACACTTTCCAGACAACGTGCACTGCAAAATAATGTCTCAGCTGACTCCTGAGGATTTGAAAATCTACCCAGTTATCCATTTGATAAGAACAGGTTTTATTAATTCATTGCTTACCTGTTTCTCCCATTAGGAAGGCACACAAGGAAAGGACACTTATACCAATACGGATCTGGGGAAGTTGCTAAAAGTTCTTGAGAGAAATATCTGAATGTTGCAGGTATTAAAGATTTTCTTCTTTTTTCAAATGAGAACCTAGAATTTCCTAATTCAATATACATTTCATGTCTCTGGTTTACCAAGTAGTACTTGGTGTGGACAAAGCATTTTTGTCTTACCACTCTTTTTTAAAATGTATTTGGTCCAGGGTCTCACTAAGCAGCTCAGATTCGTAGTGGTCCTCCTGTTTTCAGCCTCCCCAGTGTTGGGATTACAGGCATGTGCCATCACTCCCAGTCTTGGTGGCTGGCTCAGCATGCCTGGGGACAGGGCCAGCGCAACATGTAGTTCTGTGTACCTGCACTTGCCTAAGCAGGTGCTTAGTCCACTGAGCTGTCTTGCAGGCCCCTGTCTTAGCACTCTTAACTTTTAGTGTTTCCTGTAAGTCTTTGTGTGAGTTTTAGTTTTTCCCCAAATGAAATTGGAACTTTGTGTTTTTCAGCAACACATCTTTTCATGAATATGAGTCGCATTAAAATTTATCCAGATATGGTGTAACAACCCAAAAGAAGATTCTGAAGTTGGAGACAAGGGAGAAGTTGAGACTGAAATACTGTACCAGTGGCACCTTTCAGAGGACCAGGGCAAGCCAAGGTTAATGTCCATGTGGTTCATCAAGTCTTAAATACTCTCAGGTAGGTATTACATGTCAGGGAAGAATACATATGTGTAGGAAAGCAATCACTCCCAAATATGTTCTCTAAAATTACTCTTAGACAAACAAAAGTGAGAGCAACAGTTGTAAAGTCACTAGAATCAAGGACATTTCATAACCATAGTAGGCAGAAGTTCACTTGCCCTTTGATAGATGCAGAATTTGTCATCAAGATGAGAATATTTTTGAAGTTAAGATTGAGAGCAGTATGATAGAATTTTATGGGACTTGACAAAACTTGAAAAAAACTATATGCTCAACCTTTGTAATGCTTAAAATATATTAGAGAAGGAAATTGCCTTTAAAGGAAAATGTGGGAACTTGCTAGGTGAGCATGAGGTAGGGCAAAACTATGCTCAATCGATAAAATTACTGGCACAGTAGCTCAGGTAAAATTGATTAAATCCAGGACCAAATGGGGAAGCCAGTCACATAGCAAGAGGGCATGAATGTAGAACAAGGGCTTTTCCTGTAGGAGGCTGGGTTAGTGACTCTCAGGCTTCCCCAAGGTGACTATCAATCCTGGATGCTATCTTTAGGGAGGTAAGCATTTATTTGATCTTTTGTCTTGAGGTCTGGCCCATGGCTGGAGTGTGTCTCTTCCACAGGTGCAAGTTCATTTTGTCTCCTTAAAGGCCTGACCCTGTCTGACTGCCTATAATATTTCTATCTAATTCAGCTGCCTACAATAGTTATATGACCAGTTGAATCCATTGTTTCTGTGGCTTACATTTTCCACATAAAAGACTCCAATTCCTTTGAATCTCAAATGTCCTAACCAGAGGTGTTATAACATTTATTTCCCTCTAAAAAGATAACAAGATTTTTTCTTTCTGGGTTTTTAGACAGTTGCTGATGAAAAACATGTGAACTCCAGTAGTCTCAGGTAATCTTTACATACCTTTTATCCTATAAACCATCCCTTACCCTACCCTTAACTAATTAAAATAGACTACATTATTAAGGGAACTCAGAGCTCTGAAAATAAAACAAACTGACAGATAATGATGACTTGCGAACTATTTTAAGAGATAACAATTTTTATTAAAAAAAAATCAAGGCACAGGCATATTCTTCGTATGGTGAGGATCCATTTCCTTGTTTGCAGAGGTGTCTTACTCCTAAGTCTCTACCTAGCAGAAAGGGAAAGAGCTCTCTGGGACCGCTTGTATAATTGAAAGCCTCTCTTCTCCCCTTTCTTTGAAATGAAAAGTTACCTTTCATTAACAGGAAGGGAATAATACCCACCAGAGTTCTTCATTTATGATGTCTCTGTGGGTTGTGTTGCAAGAATTTAACTGCACTAAGCCTGGGGCAATGTTAGAAATCCAGCTACTGTCCTACAGTCCTTGAGATATATAAAACTTAAGTGAATGGGTGTTACATATCAAAGGCCTCCAGGAATTCTGAAAAGTACTCTCAGCAACCCAGGAGCTGGCCTCTGGAAGATAGGGTCTTAGAAAAAGGGCAGGGCGGCTCACTCCTCTTACCTGGCCTGCTCCATTTCCTGGAGCTCCTTGAATTTCAACTTCTGGCAATTTTGGGCCATAGTAGCTCACCCAGCTCCAAAGCATCCTACAAGTTGTTGCTGCGTCTTTCTCTCTACTTGACTGACCATAATAGCTCCAACATCACCTTCTGGCTGGATGTATCTCAGTGACACAGAACCTGCCTGGCACGCATGAGGCCCTGGGTTCGATGCCCAGTACCAGAGAAAAATAGCCACCTTCCCTGGTGGGGAGGGTGAGCTCTTTGATCCTTGATGTTCTTGGATGGCCAATGACATCTCTTTCCTCACTTCTGTTGTGTTTCATCATCACCTTTTGTCATGTCTAAATTCTATTCAGTTTCCTCCCAATAGAGAATGAATTCTGGAGGTCTTGGAAGATGTAGTTTCATTTCTGTAGCCAGATAAACAAGCACACAATAGATGCTGAAAAAATAGTTACTGACTTTCTTAGCTCAGTGGGACTTCTACAATAAAGTGCTATCAACTGGAGACCCAATAAATAACAGGCTTTGATTTTTCACTTTCTTTTAGCTCAAGATCCAGATGCTAGAAAATGCAGTGTCTGCTGAGTACCTACTTCTTGCTCCATGGCCGGTAGACTTGCAGATGGACTGAGAGCTCTCTGGTACTCCTTGTATTAGTGCTAATCCTATTCATACAAGCTCTACCCTGAAGAGTAGAGTCAACTAAAGAGTCAACTTAAAGGCCCCACCTTTAAAGGTTTAGCACAGGCATTTGCGAAGTACACAAACATTTGAACCCCAGGCTGACCATGGAATTCCTGCCAGGACAGTCCTTCTATTTTTGTTCTGTCTCACACAGCACTATTCTGCATGTGCAACTTCAATATTCAGGTATTATACAGGAATAATTGGCAAAACATGTGCAGTTCATTTTAAAGTATCTCACTAGTGGGTGGGTGGATGCTGACCTGAAGTTTCTATCTTCCAGAGACAAAATAAAAAGAAATTGAGTGTGTTGAAAAGCAACCCCACCCATATCCCTCAGTGATGTTGCTGTGACATGACATGGACAATAGTGCAATAGCGTGGTGAGAAGCCATTGGCAAGGGAGCACTGCTTCTGAGATAGGAAGAAAATCATTCAAAGGAACAGAGGTACGCTGTGCTCCAAGCCACCTTGGCAGGTTAAATGTGAGCCACGTTGCCCTTGGTGGGCTCGCTGTCCCCTACCCACCAAGTGATCTTGTCCTTGTAGTACACTGCAGCAATTATACACACTAGGGTTTATCTCAAGTTTCTTAGGAGCCAGAGATTGCTTTGAGATTGTGAACCAGGGCAGTGAGTTTCTGAGTGCACACTGCAGAAGACAGTGTGTGTGTGTGTGTGTGTGTGCACGCGTGCGCCTGTGTGAGGGTTGGGTAAAATAGGTTGTTTATATCTTTGGTGTTACTTTTAAAAAATGAATTCCTTTCATGATAAATGACTTGAGAGAAGTAAATTTAGATGTCCTAAGAAGAGTGATTGTTTGGCATCTAAGGGACATGGCTCTGGGGCCACACAGGCAGCCCAAATCTGCAGATGCTCGAGTCCCTTATATAGAACAGTATAGTATTTTCTGTAACCTGTAGAACTTAAATCATGTCTACATTACGGATAATGATTGGCACAATGCAAATGCTATGTAAGTAGTTGTTACAATGTGATGTTTAGGGAATAATGACAAGAAAAATGTTTGTACGGATGTAATTCTTTTAAAAATTTTCTTCATCTATAGTGAGTTGAATCTGTGGCTGAAGAAGGCCAGTTGTATGCACTTATGGCCCACTGGCAAGCACTTTGGTAAAAGGAACAGGGTTTAGATTCAGTCAAAGTGGGCCACCATCTTGGTCCTATCACTTATTGGTTGATATGGAGAGCATGTGCTCTCGTATGTAGAGGAAGGAGTTTAAACTCGATGAGCACCTTCTGGCTCCAACATTCTGCAGAATATTGTCTCTTAATGTTTTTAATACTTTGATAGAACATTTCACTTTTGCCTTCAGGGACTTATGCTGTAAGTGTTAATAAGTAATGAGTTAAGTGGATTTTAACTCTAAGTGTTAGTCCTGTCCTAAATGTTTTTCATATCTTATTAGATAAAGGCAGAAAAAGGAGGGACATCAAGTTAAATAAGACTCTGTTTATTCATTACGTTATATTATATCATTTGTGACTTGAAAGATGTGGACAATTTAGCTCACTGAACTGTGTAATCTGAGCAAAATCTTTGGTAGTCAATTTTTAGAAAGTGTAATCTCTGAAGCATCAGACTCCTTTTTTAATTTTTCCTTTTAACAAAATCACTGTAAACAATATATAACTGATACACAAATTGTTCCCATTTTTGTAAGGCTCTGTGGTTTTGGTAATCAGTTAAACAATCACAAACTGACTTGTGATCACAAACCATTGAGAGTGGGTGTGAGCAGGAGAAAGCATAGAGGTTTATGTTTCAATATGAAAAGAGTAGCACAAAATGGATGATAACATATGTCTACATTTTATAAATGAGTGGGTGGAAAATATTTGTTTTTTATTTTATAGTGATTTAATGGGTGGGAGAAAGATGGGGTATCTGACTATCTGATCTTCAGCCCTTAAAACCTAAAACCTAAAGCCAGAGCTTGTTCCTCTGGGAATCCATATTTGCCCTGCAAAACTTTACACAGCGCTATATAGGAAGGAGTTTTAGTTTAGTGAAAAGAATGAATGATTGGAAATGGGTTTTTAAAATTTTTATGGTTCTATGAGTAAACAGAGATAATCGGTCTTCAGA
>NDGM011121481.1:6693-19920 GCA_002564305.1 Octomys mimax
GGGGTGGGGCTAGGGGCTCCCGGCGGGATGGAGGACTCGCTGGGCGCCGGCCCCCCGTAATGCTGCCCCGCCCCCAGGTCGGAGAGATCTTCTCCGCGGCCGGCGCCGCCTTTACGAAGCTCGGGGAGCTGACGATGCAGCTGCATCCCGTGTCTGACTCTTCTCCAGCGGGGTACGTGAGTCCGAGCTGGAACGTGGATGGCAAGAACGAACGCTTGGACCTGTCACAGACCTGAACCTTCTCGAGGGCAGGGGCAGATGTTAGTTTCTCTCTGTACATAGCACAGCGCAGAGGAGGTGTTAATAAGTATTAAAATGAGTAAGTGAATGACAGATGAAGATACAAACAATTCAACAACCCGGACTTAGATTTCGTAGTTGCACCCTACCGCGAGCCGACTGGCCACCACCACAAACACCCCAAATTATCCTCTCAGACTACTGCAGACCGTGTTCAGGGATTCTGTTTGTAAGGCCTCTACTTGGTGAACTGGTTTTAGTGGGCTGTTGACTGAGCTGTAGCACATTGATGGAGGAGGGTGCTGTAGGGGGTGATAGATGTAATTTCTTGTGGTTAAGGGTCCCTGGAGCTTTTTTAAAAAGGAGTACCCTCTTTATGGGTTCCTGGAAGGGGGCCCGGAGATTGAGGGGAGGAGGCTGGTTGGCTGTGGAGTGCATAGCCAGTAGGCTAGCTCCACACCCTCCTCCTGTTTTTTATTTTGCTATCCCCCCTCTCCCTTCCGACAGTGCGAAGTGGACGGAGACGGAGATAGAGATGCTGAGGGCTGCTGTGAAGCGATTTGGGGACGATCTTAATCACATCAGCTGTGTCATCAAGGAACGGACAGTGTGAGGGAGGGTGGCAGAGAGGGGGGTGGGCAGCTTTCTTCCTCCTTAACCATTATTCCATCTTCCTCAGCTCAGCACCTTTTGTACTTTTTGCTAATTTTAATCCCATGAGGATCAGATGAATATAAGAACTGTCACCGTTGGTCAGTTGTTTCCTAAACTGCTAATCAGGATCTTCTAAGAATGGTGCCCTGAGATACTTGATTATGGGAGTTCCCTGGTTATTTATATAGCACTAGTGTTGTCCAGGGGTACTGTTTTTCTGAACTAGTTGATCAGGACTCATGTGAAACTACAATCTGGGCCTGGGGATGTGGCTTAGTGTAGAGTTCTTACATTGCATGCACAAAGCCCTTGGTTTGATCCCCAGCAACACACACACACACACACACACACACAATGTCAATTTACCTATACATCACCTAGCCTTACCTGGTGGACTTGCACATCTATACCTCTCTCCCAGAAGAGGACTGGAGATGGGCCTTTCTAGTTACTCAGTTCAGGGACTCCACTCCACATTCTATCTGCCCTGAGTACTGAGAACCCTACCAACAGGATAGGGCCCTGACTGGGATTCTTATGAAGGGGCTTCCAAAATTCCCACCCTTCCCTTCTTCCCTCAGCCTCCCTGATAATTTATTTCCTAATCTGTTGTCTCTTTTCTTCAGGGCTCAGATAAAGGCCACTGTGAAACGAAAGGTTTATGAAGACTCTGGCATCCCCCTTCCAGCTGAGTCACCCAAGAAAGGACCCAAGAAGTTGGCATCTGGTGTTCTGTCGCCTCCTCCAGCTGCCCCTCCACCCAGCAACTCCAGTGTCTCTGAGGCAGGGGGTCCCCCCATAAAGAAACAGAAGGCTGGTGAGGGCGATGGAGTTGTACCTAGGGTATCAGTTAAAAATCCTGAGGTTCTGTGAGAAAATTGGGCCTGGGTCAGAAAAAAAGAGAGAAACAAATCTCTGTTCTCTCCCTGTGGTTCCCAGATGCAAGGAAGTAGAGCCCAAAGCTTTGGAAAGCTGGGAGGGGCACAGTTAGGAGAACCTAGAACATAACCTGTACTCCCTCCCAGATGTGACACTTAGTGCTCTGAATGACTCGGACACCAACAGTGACCTGGTGGATATTGAAGGGCTAGGAGAAACTCCTCCAACCAAGAAACTCAACTTCGACCAGGGTAGGAGTCCTCCTCCTACCACACCAGCTGGGCCTGGGTTGGAAGTGCTCACCTGACACAGGGGAGGGTCTCAGCAGCAGCTCTGCCCTCATGCAGAGAGTTGGGAAAGGAAGGCACTCTCACAGTACAGGAAATTGGGTTAGTTAAATACCAGAGCATTTGGGGAGGTGGGAGTTGCCTTATAATCCCACTTAGAGCTCTATCTGGTACTTTTTTCTTCCTGTTCTAGACAGCCTGACCCTGGATTCTGGCCTTCTCACAACCTCCACTGATGTTCCTCTGCGCTCCTGCTGAGCCTTCTGCCCCTGACCCTCTCACTGTTCACTGTGGACCTGTGGATTGCCTGGCAATGGAGCAAAGCCTGCATGAGAGCCGGTCAGAAGGCTGATGGGGCCACCACCTGGCTGTTCCTGATAACTATCTGCTCCTACCCCCAGACCTTCATCTAATGGACATTTTTATACATAAAACAATAAAGAGTTCTCTCTCAGCATGGTATGATTAGAGGCCCCTCTCTCCCCTCTTCTTTGCCCGTAGTGGCTTAGCCCCTCCTGGGTGGCTCTCACCACCCTGCCTGGAGCAGCACAACCAATATTGGCAGACTCACTTCCCAGTGCCAATATTTCTGTGCTGCTAGAGCCAGGGGAGCTGGGTGTGGGCAACAAAGACTCCACTTTGCTGTCAGGAGCCAGAATTTACTCCCAGGGTCGCTGGCAGGCAGTATTTCTGAGCCTGCCCTGGGAATTTTAAAGGGACAGTTTCCAGGGTGTTCAGACCGTCGTCTTCCCCTTGTCAAAGAAGCTTATCCCAAGGTCCCAGATGTGTTTTGTGTTGCTTCTCCAGAGTGGCCTCTCAGGGCCAGGCCTCAACGGTGCCTCCCCCACCCTCGCTCTAACACCACAGTGTGGTTTGGACGTGGCCACAGTGCCGTACAAACCACAGTGTGCTGCTGGGGCGGGAGCAGGACTGGGGTGGGCTGAGAGCACAAAACAGTGCTGTAAAGACCCCTGCCACCAACAACAGGGAGATAGAGAAGGCAAATGTGGCCCTAAAAAAGGTTGGGAAAACCACAAACTAGGGACAGGAATTGAGCAGGCAACTGGAAGGAAAGGGATGCGCTCACAGTATAATAGGATTGCAGCCACCTTCCTTTAGGAACTCAGCTCAGAGATCCCTAGTTTGGGGTCAGAAGTAGAGAAAACAGGGAATGACACCAAACTGCCTCCTGACTCAGCAAGGGCAGGGACCTAAGGCTTCCTGTGTCCATTTCTCTCCTCCCTGGGTCAGAACCCAAGAGAAATGCTAAGAGGCACAGAGGACCAAGGACAGCAGGGTTAGGAGTTGGCAATCCAGAGGTGATAGGGCCGGAACCCGGTTGAGAGAGGGGGGCCGGAAGTTGCCCTGGGCCCTGGGCCTGTCACAAGATGGAGGCCAAAGGCAGGAAATGGAGGCGAGGGGGAGAGGTGAGCAGCAGGGCCTAGAAGAGGGCCATCTGGACCTGGAGGCCAGGTGTTCAACCTCCAGTGCTGTTCCCACTTCCCATGGACCCCCAAGACCCATGTTCTGTCCCCGCAACAACACCCATTAGCCTATCCACCAGGCCCAGGCAATTGGGGCCCAACCCAGAGAGCCACGTTTAAACTGAGACAAACATGATGCCTCTCCCCACCCCCATCCCTAGGCCTGCCCTTAGCCTTTTCCTCCTGTCCAGGACTTGAATTTTTAAGAGCACCTCCCAGAAAGCAAAATGCCCTCTGCAACTCAAAATAATACCCTATAAAACCCAAATATTATCCTTCTATATCCCATCTCACCTTTTACCACCCCCGTCCCGACACACCCCCCAAAACTCTCAGCAGTCAGAAAGATCTAAGATGGTGTATGTAAGCAGTCTTTTTAGGCCCCCAAAGATGCCAGGCTCCCTCCCGGGACCCCCATCTTTTCTACATCTAGCCCTGATAAGACCTTCTGCTTCTCTTTGCACCCTCCAGAACCCACCCCCCAAAAAAACAGCTGCCCCAAGCTTTCACCCCCGGCAGAGCCTTTGTGGGGGTAAAAGAAATCAAACACTGTCCTAACGGCTGGAGATGTGGAGGGCTCTCTGGCCTTAGGTTTTGGTTTCCATCTAGGGGACTGCACTTTGGAGGTATAGGAGGAATCCTCTTCAGTCACCCCCCAATTCCAAGACTGACAAAGCCCAACCCCACCCCAGCACGCACCTCCAAACCTCCCCCCCAACCCGCCACGTCTCTCCTGAAAACAGGGGACACTTCCCTCCCCACTTACCTCAGCTACTTTCCCCTGAGATCCTGGTCCCCTATTTTGAAAGGAGCAAATTTTGGGGTGCATCCCTCAGATTTGGGGTGCAGGAGAAAGGAGCCGCCCCAGTCGCATCGCTGGCCTCCTTCCTCTCGGCTGGCTCAAGGACTGGGGAGTGCCCTGGGGAGGGGGCACCCCCACAAGAGAGCTCTGGAGGGGGTTCCTCCACTCCCAGTCAGAATTGGGGACACCCCCCCCAAAACCCGTCCAGCCCATCCGTCTCCAACTCGGCGGGAGAGGCAGCTGCAATGCCCCAGTCAGATTCCCCCAACACTACATTCCTCACCCCATCTAGAGGGGTCCCGGGGCCCCCAAAAAATCCCCAAAAAATCTAGGATGTTGGGAAGACGGTCCTGGACTAGCTCCCCAAATTTGGGGTCCTTAGATACCCCCGTTTTTTCAGGAAAATTCTGTCTTTCGCCTGCCTCCCGCCAGCCCTGCTCTGTCCCGATGCCAATTTTGGAAGTCACTCCCTCCTTCCTCCTCCCCGTCCCTCTAGGCCCCCCCACCCCGCTCGGGGGCTAGGGTCCAGGACACCTGGCTTCCAGACCAGGGGGGTGGGAGGGGAGGCACTCCTCAGAGGGCAAGGGGCCAGGAGGTCAAGCTCATAGCCCCTGTCTTAGGGAAGCAGGAAAGCCCGATCTTCCCCTCCCCTCCCCCCTGGCTGGTCTCCGTGGTGGTTTAGGAAAGCCTGGAGGATTGGAATCTGCCATTGCTGTTGCACAGGCAGTTTTTTTTTTTCCTTGGGTTGGGGGGGGTGGGCGGTGAGAGGGAGAGAGGGGAGGGGAGCCGAAGAGAGCAAGGACCCAGGCGGGACGAGCTGGCCTGGCTTACCCTCTAGCCCCTGCTGCCGTTGGGAACCCCTCCCCCCTCGGCTCACCCACTCTCTCAGTCCTCTGTCTGCTTTCTGTTTGGGGCCCTTATCCTAGAAAATCAGGGTTCAATAATCTTACCTTCTTCTACTCCACCACCACCCCACTTTGCCACAGTTCTAGCAGCACTGTTGTGATCAGAGGTGTCCACTTTACCAAGAGACACCCCATTTGCCTCCGCCTTTCCCCAGGCTGAGGTGTTCTTCTTTAAGAAGTCGGGGTTCAGAGTCTGAAACCGTATTATTTTCCCTGAGATCTATCCAGACCACATAATAATGACATGACAGGACAGCATTCCCTTCTCCTATCTCTCCCTTCAAATCTTAGTCTTATTGGGGGGTTCATTAAAGAAGGAAATTTCTACATTCTGGGGTGAGAAGGAGCTATAAGTAAAAAATATTCTAGGCCAGAAAAATGCTCCAAATTAAGGGAACTGTCAAATCTGTCTCACCTTGTGATCAATCATTCAGCTTCACCAAAAACACCTGATGAGTGACAAACACCCTAAAATAAGGACACCCCAAAACTTTAATCGGAAGACCCCTTGGGGCCTTCCCTTGGAGGTGAACTTGGAAAAAGTTTCATGGCTATGCAGGCATACAGAAGAATATTCTCTCCTCAAAATAACTTACCACAAGACTCAAAAGTGTAACCCCTCCCCAAAATACCTAATCACAGAAAGCCTTCAAACTTATTCTGAGTTCCTATTTGTTCCACCTCAGTGCAATTATTTTTAAAAACCCAAATTGAATTCTGTATCTCCAACAATCTAATCTGAATCTTGAAATTGATATAGCACCGCAAAACAGGTTGTACCCCCTAATCATCGTGAGTAGTCTAACTCTCCTGTTAGTCCAAGGTAACATGGTCTCCAAATGGTGGGTATCAAAACACCCAGAACTAGTGCCGCTTTGACATCATTCCCACACCTCAAACATCCCTCTAGGTTAAATACAGCCCATATTGACTATTAACTATCAAGTCAGCCCAACACCTCATAATAAATAGCACCCCACCACTGACCAGCTAACACCTCATCCTGATACTAAAGAGAGTCCTATCTACTTCTATCTCCAAACTGGGCAGAGGGCACCCCACATGCCAAAGCTGATTCCCCACCCCGAATCCTTACTTGTCCCCAATTCCCAGGTTCTCAGCGGCTCTCTTTCATACTCAAATTAAAATACACCCGATTTTGAACAGGATGGCTCCAGGCCTGGTCCGTGGCAATTCCTGGTCAGGTATATACACTCCTTAGCTCAAATCCAAAGATCTGCTTTGCAGCTATACCCAGCTCTGGCCCATCTTCTCCAGATGAATCTTGCCCTCAATCTCAAATCCCGCCCCCCAAATAAATGAGGGTGTGACCCATGCCTATCTCCCAGACGAGAGGGTTAAAATTAGTTTCCAGGCCTCTCCTCCGTTCCTCTTCTTTGTTTATTTACCCCACGAAAATTTCATATTAAAACCACTAAAAACTCAACTCGTAAAATATCTAGTTAATAGCAGCTATTTTAATTAGGAAAGAAAGCTCCGTACTCTCAAACTCAAGCTCCAGTACTCGTCACACCCATTTCCCCCATTTCCAAAGCCCACGGATTTTCCACCTCAGTAGTAATTCCAGCCTCAGGCAAAGCTCCTAACCCTATCTCCCTCTGCCTAGCATCCCGCTAAAAGACAGAGGAGCAAGATAAACCAACGCAGAAGGGTCTGCCACCCAGAGCGAATTCATCCAGTGTCCAGGGCTGAGCACAACCTCTGCAGCGGGGAGACGACGGGGCGAAGCGAGGCTGATGCTCGTCCGCCCCCTCGTGGACGGAGTCAGACATTGGCGAGCTTTGCCTACTTGCCGCGCTGGACCCCGGCGTCCAGCCAGCCTCAAAGCATAGCCTACCAGCGGGTGCTAAACACCCTAGCAATCTGGGACTGGGGGAGAGTGGACGGGCTTTGGGCGGGAGTCCGCCTCTCGGAATCCCTAAAAGGTCTCAGAAGAGAGGCGGTAGTAAGGGGTCGGACGCCTAGTCTCTGGAGCGTCTCTCGGTCCGCACCCGGGGCTTTCCCCACCTCCTCGTGGGGAAGCAGCTGGTGGAGCCGTCCGGTCGCAGGACAATAGAAGGAAACCAACTAGAAATCATATCCGCACTCTGCCTGCCCCGCCCGGCGAGAGCCCCCCTCTTTTGAGGGGCTTGCTGTCATTCCTACACACCTTCCTATCAAGACCCCACGGGAGGCCACTAGCGCCTCTCCAAACCTGGTACCTCCCTGGGTTCCCCGCTTCCTTAGTGTATCACAAGGGGGAATTTCGCTGCAATCACTTTGTCGTCTGCCAGACTGCTGGCACCCCCTTCCCAAAGCCAACACAACAATTTTCGCTGCCCCAAGTCCGACGACTACGCAGCGCCTCCCGGTTTTCAACCTCGACCTCTCTAATCTCCTCCGCAATTCCAAAATCCTCATCCTCCGTTCCACTTTTAGGGACCCAAAGCCCCGTCCACAACGCGCACCCCGTATTTCTGAGATTCCGCCTTTGCGACGGAGACCCCGCCCCGGGCTTGCCATCTGGAGAGCGAGGGAGGAAGGAAGGATACGGACCCAGGCGTTCACCCCACCTCCACCCCCGCCCCCGACATCCCGGCTGGATAAAGGAGCCCAGGCCCGAGGGGAGTTAGACCCCGCCCCCCTGGAGCAGAGCAGCGGCAGCCCCTGCAGGACGGGGGTAAGAACAGAACACCGGGGGGACCAGGTTTTGGGTTCCCCCAAAGAGTTAGGGTTTGTTGATGGTAGGGAGGCTGAGTTCCAGAAAGTGCTCTAAACTAGGGCCAAGGATTAGACAGGACCACAGAATCCCGCGGTTGGTGAGAGGAGCTTCGACTGGGATTTATAGGGGTGTGAACAGCAGATCGCCGGGGGGCCCTAGGCAAGGTCAGCCCCTAGAGCCCGGGGAGTGGAAGGAAGTAGTAGGAGTCGAACCAGCGGTGATGCGCATGGACCCCACGCGCTCCCGGGACGCGTCGGTGCGGACGAGCCTGCATCTGCTCCGCGCGCTCGGGGCTCGCGGGAGGCGAGCGGCGGCGCGGCAGGGGGCAGAGCGAGCACGACGGGTCGAGGGGGGCTGAGGGTGCCGGGACCGGGATCTTTTTCGGACGAAAAGGTAAGCAGAGAAGGGAGTGTGTGTCTCAGGACTCTTGGACCCCTGCGCCCGTCCCTTGACACCCGCAGGCCTGCGACGCTATGGGTTCCACCGCTGCCCCCGAAGGCGCGCTGGGCTATGTCCGCGAGTTCACTCGCCACTCCTCCGACGTGCTTGGCAATCTGAACGAGCTGCGCCTGCGCGGGATCCTCACTGACGTCACGCTGCTGGTTGGCGGGCAACCCCTTCGCGCTCACAAGGCAGTTCTTATCGCCTGCAGGTTCGCGGGATGGGGTTCTTGGGGACCCAAAGGGAAAGAGGCGGAACCATAAAGCCCGTGTGAGGGAATCCGAAGCCAAGTTTTTCGGAGCCTGAGTAAAGCTGTTTCAAGTTGGAAGCAGGGAGTCATGGTGAGGGTAGGGTGTTCTAAAGTAGCCTGTGTCTTCCTTGATGTCCCAGTTCCTAACGACCTATTTGCCTTCTCTCCAGCGGCTTTTTCTACTCAATTTTTCGGGGTCGAGCAGGAGTGGGGGTGGATGTGTTGTCCCTGCCTGGGGGCCCCGAAGCCAGAGGCTTTGCTCCACTTCTGGACTTCATGTACACTTCGCGCCTGCGCCTCTCTCCTGCCACTGTGCCAGCTGTCCTTGCGGCCGCCACGTACTTGCAAATGGAACATGTAGTCCAAGCATGCCACCGCTTCATTCAGGCCAGGTGAGGGAGCTAGGCTCTGTGTTTTTCATAGGTGAGGTGGTGCCCCGCGTGTCCACGCCAAAGGCAGTCATGAGGAACCTGCACTAATGTCCATCACACTTCCCAGCTATGAACCTCTAGGCATCTCCTTGCGACCCCTGGAGGCGGAACCCCCACCACCACCAATGGTCCCTCCATCAGATAGTCCTAGGCGCTCTGAAGGACACCCAGACCCACCTACTGAATCTCAAAGTTGCAATCAAGGTTTCCCAAGTCCGACGAGCCCAGACCCAAAGGCTTGCAATTGGAAAAAATATAAATTCATCGTGCTAAACTCTCAGGCCTCCCAAGCTGGGAGCCTAATGGGAGAGAGGAATTCTGGTCAACCTTGCCCTCAAGCCAGGCTCCCCAGTGGAGATGAGGCCTCCAGCAACAGCAGCAGCAGTGAAGAAGGACCCATTCCTGGTCCCCAAAGCAGGTACAGAATCTAGAACTTCAAGAGTTTGTAGACACTGGCCTCAGCTAGAAGGCAAAGCCTCTGGGTCTGTGTGGTCATGAGACAGGGAGATGGTGGGTGGGATGTAGAAACACTAGCCTATCTGAGAGAGTTGACCAGAGGCCAAGCTGCATTAGTGGATAGGACTTTGACTCATCTGTCAATATTAATTCACCTCCAGTGGATAGACTTTTGGCTTCATGTTCTCCAGTAGAGAACCATTCTCCATATAATCGCTCCTAACCTTTTCTCTGCCCTCCTGCCGGCTTAGACTCTCTCCAGCTGCCACCAATGGACAATTCAAGTGTAGAACTCCAGGCAGTACCCACTATCTCCTCACATCCCAGGCTCAGGAGACTATTGGATCACCCTCTGAACGAGCTTGTCCACCACCAGGTAAGAGCCCTTCCAGCCTGTCCTCCTGTGGCTACTTCAGGCCAATTTGGATTAAAAAAATTTTTAAGAAAGATCTTCTAATGATTCTCAAACTTTACTGTAAGTTACAATAGCTTGAAAAGCCTTTAAAATTCCCATTGTCCTGATCATACCCCACTGATCAGAATATCTGGATGTGGGGATTTGGCATCAGTTTTGGGGGTTCTTATTTTGGCATCAATTTGTGTGTGTGTGTGTGGTACTGGGGATTGAACTCAGGACCCTGCACTTGTCAGGCAAATGCTTATTCTACTGAGCCATCTCCCCAGCCCCACATCAATATTTTTTAAAGCTCCCCAGGAGCTTCCAGTGAGCAGCAAAGTTGGAATTTTGGGCCTATCCCTATCCAAGGCTGAGTGGGTCTGCTTAGGGCTTGTCAGGGCCTCTGTGGCAGGCTGTCATCCCCAGTGGTATACAAGAGAAAAACAAAAGCATTGGCCCACGAGCAAGGGTTTCTAACTACTACTACTGTTGAAAAATTTAGCAGAATACTCTGGAATCAGAGATATAAAATTTCATCTTGGTTTATCCCACTAGCACATACTGGGAATTGAATCCAGGGCTATATCCACAACCCATTATTTTGTATTTTTATTTTGGGACAGACTTTCCCTAAATTGCCTAGGCTGGGCTTGAACTTTCAATCCTCCTGCCTCAGCAGAGGGACACAGAATGCTAGTACCACAAGGTTACTTGGTTCACTTGACTGTCTTCTTACTAAGTATGTGGCCATGGGCCACAAAACACTGCACAGTGAGCTGGGAAAAAGAAAACCTGCTGTGCAATTTGAGGATTCACCAGTACCTAAGACTCCCTCAACAAGTAACTATAATTATTACTCATAACTCCCACCCCACCCTTCCCAGGAAGTGAGTTTTTCAGCTGCCAGAACTGTGAGGCTGTGGCTGGGTGTTCATCGGGGCTGGACCCCTGTGCTCCTGGGGAAGAGGACAAGCCCTATAAGTGTCAGCTCTGTCGGTCTGCCTTCCGATACAAGGGTAACCTGGCCAGTCACCGCACAGTGCATACAGGTAGGGGAGGAGAGGGCCTTAGCCTTGGTGCCCACTGCTATCTTACGGTAAGATCCTGACTTGATCTGTCATTCACCCCTGCTTTCAGGGGAAAAGCCCTACCATTGCTCCATCTGTGGAGCCCGATTTAACCGGCCAGCTAACCTGAAAACACACAGCCGCATCCATTCTGGAGAAAAACCCTACAAGTGTGAAACTTGCGGTTCCCGCTTTGTACAGGTAGGGAGCCAGTTTGGAGAGAGTGCAGGTGGACTAACAAAGGCTTTTGACCCTCAAGAAATGTGGTCTGAAGACTCCTCTCCTCCCAGGTGGCACACCTGCGTGCACATGTGCTGATCCATACCGGAGAGAAGCCCTACCCTTGTTCTACCTGTGGGACCCGCTTTCGCCACTTACAGACCCTCAAGAGCCATGTTCGAATCCACACAGGAGAGAAACCTTACCATGTGAGTACTTAGCATGGCCCAAACTTAGAATTACCTCCCATTCATCTAGGGGTGGGGCTTTGAGAGGAGCAGGCTTGCTAACTGCTGGGTTGCAGCTTGAAGAGTCCCAGTGAGTATAGGGCAGAGTGTGGAGTGGGATCGGATGGAGGTAGTTAAACCTCAGGAGTGAATACAGTATTTCTAGAGCAGGGCTAAGTAGTGGGAAAGCCATTCCTAAATAAGGCAAGCCCAGTCTCCTGGCACCCAAAGGATTTGGGTGGATGTAAAGGTCCAAGACCAAATTTTCATCAGAGAGCTGGACAACTCCCCCTCTCTCAACTCTTAAAAGGTAACTGTAGATTAGAAGGGACCTCACCTAGCTATCCTCCCACAGTGTGACCCCTGTGGCCTGCATTTCCGGCACAAGAGTCAACTTCGGCTGCATCTACGCCAGAAACACGGAGCTGCTACCAACACCAAGGTCCACTACCATATCCTCGGCAGTCCCTAGCTGAGCACTGGCCAAGACCCCACTTGCTCGCTGGAGGATGGGAAAGCTGTAGATCTGGCCTGGCTTCCCTGCCAGTCTTGGTGTGGAGTTGTGCAAGGCAATTTTGATGTCAGAAACCACTACCACCTTAAGTTCTTGCTGAGGAGAGCAGGAGTGGTGGATTCTGGCTAGATCTGCCTCTGTTTTGCTGGTCAAAACCTCTTTCCCACAGTCTAGATTGTCTAACTAGAGGTTGGAGGAAGAAAGAGAATGGAGGCCTTGTTTCCTTAAGGAAACAGCTCTCTGCCTACAACCCCATTTCATCTGATTTATCTGTAAATATAATTTATTGAGGCCTTTGGGTGGCACCAGGGCCTTCATTCTGTTGCATTTCCAACTTCCCTCTTCTACAAGTGTGATCAAAAGTGACCCGAAACAGGGAAGGTGAGGTCACAGCTCTGCTGGCAGAGATTATTATTAGCACTTGGCTCTCCTTTGGCTTGAATTTTTTTATGTTGTATTATCATAACTTTTATCTTTAGAATTGTTCTTTGTTCACTTGTTGGTTTAAGTGGGGGGAAAAGGGGTTCTCGGTATTCTACCCCTCCAGTTCTAGGTCTGGAACCTTTATTTGTTCTTGGGCAAGCCCTGGGAACTTGTGGAATTGGGGCAGGAACCCTCTCTGGTATTCTCTAGCAGGCTAGAATTGAATATAGAGCAGTGATAGGGAACCTTTTAGAGCTTTCAATGATGCAAACGGCCCACTGTGGCATGCATGCCATAGGCTTGCCACAACCAACAGACTCTTCTTTGCTCTTCAAAGGCTATAGGAACCTTTACTGTGAGCCTGAATTTAAGGTGATGAATGGCTCCTGCAGGATGGAGGTGTGGGCACTGGATTTTGTATTTGCTGTTTTGTTTCTTAAAGACAGTCCTGTAGTCCAGGCTAGTCTTGCACTCATTACATAGCCCAGACTGGACTTGAACTCAGAATCCTCCTGCTTTACTCTCCCAAAATGGAGGCTTGAAGTCTTTCCTACAAGATGGTCCAGAACCAAAACTGTCACATTAATCTGGTCACCTGGGTTTGGCTGCACTATGTGTATCTGTTACCTAAGTGTTGAGCTGAGGTCTGAAATTCCTTATCAGAGATGCTGTGATCTTTTCAGAGTCTACCAAGTCTAAGAATATTGTGATCTAGGGAGAATTATGAAACTATGTTTATTTTTTGGTTTGTTTGTTTGTTTTTAGCGGAACGGGAGATTGAACTCAGGCCCTTGTGCTTGCCAGGCAAGCACTTATTCTACTGAGCCAT
>NDGM011121508.1:0-13661 GCA_002564305.1 Octomys mimax
TCAGACAGATAGTGAGGTTAAGCTCAACTGCCTATGTTATAGGGTAATGATATCATTAAGCTTATCTTCTATAGGGTTAACAACTTAAGTTTGCATTCCAAAAATTAAAGAAGAATAAGGGCTACAAGGACAGCCAACATTTTGGCCCTAGCCTTTCAAGGTCAATAAGGATTCAGAAAATAGGAGAACCTGTACTATAACATCCTGTAATTCAATTGTGTCCCAAATTTTCTGATCAAGGAGATTTTGGGGCCACAGGGGAATGTGATTGATCATATAGAGTGTGCCCAAGGAGAGTCACATGGAGAGAAAACATTCTTTCTGATCAAGGAGATTTTGGGGCCACAGGGGAATGTGATTGATCATATAGAGTGTGCCTAAGGAGAGTCACATGGAGAGAAAACATTCTCTCAAGCATTCACATACAGCAAATTGGTCAAGCAATGCCCATGACTCATCCACATGGCTGACACTAACAAAGGATCTACAAACTGAGGTACAGGGTTTCAGGTTACATCCAGAGGGTATTTGACTGACCTTTTCAGATACAAAAGTTACATTTCTTGTTATATAGGTCTTGCTTTTTCTTGGCCTGAACCATCCAGCAGAAAAGTATGATAATGAAATTTAAAAGTAAAGCCATATTAATATGATGAGCTGTAAAATGCTCAAGTCAACAACTTCAAACATTGATAGTCTTATGGAAAACCCACTGCTATTATGAACTATTGAACTATATTAGGATATTTTGCTGAATTCTTGCACCTACGGTATTTAAATGACAATAGAATACCTTTCTCTGGCAAAACTAATCAAAAAAGGGGGATACAAATGAACGACCATTTTATATCTGTATACTCAAAATATTTAGGATAGATATAAAGCTCCATTCTTAATTCAATGAATAGAGAGGTTTGTTCTAATAGTGTTTGAGACAGGATATCATGTCTGCATCTTGTGCAATGAATAACCACTAAGACAACAATATACAATGTATTAATTATTGAAAAAATGTACTAGTAACCAGTTGTGAAACTGTCTTATTGTTATTTGTTTGTCAATAAAAATATTTTAAAAATCACAGTGCTTCATGTATTAATGATTGCTATTCTGTAATTATTTGGCTATGAAATTATGCATAAAGAATGTTCCTTACATTTCCTTTATTAACATCTACTTATATTACATTATAAGGAAAAATGATCTCTGACATTTGATATTGTGTAATTTATAGATTTCTGTTTTCTCAGTTTCTGCCTTCTCCCTTGGAATGAGAGTCTGATGAGAAGAATATCCTGGTCACTCTTGATTACAGTTCTACCTCTGGACCTAGGATCACTAGATGCAGTCATTTGGTAGGCACTGGTAAAGATTAAGGGAGAAAAGAGTACTGAGGATGCCCGTTTCTAACTATAAAGTGGAATTATTGGTCTTCTCCCAGTAGAAATACAGGATTGCTTATGTGTCTTCAGCATGTCCTCTACCCACAATAGATTTTTTGTGTTTAGTGAAATCCTCAGTCTTCTCAAAAGATCTGATGCCATACAAGGGCCCTCTTTGCAATGTGAATAGGAAAAAGTATTCTAGGTTGTGAAAAGAGAGGCTGCTGTTTGTTTTCTCTTGCTGGATGAAAGGAGGCCACAAGCCTTTTTGCAGTTCCACTAAAGAGCCAATAAAACAGAAACAAAACACACATGTGCCAAGAGTTAAACAACAAGGCGGAAGTGGCTTAAGTTTGTGGTCTGTGACCACATGACGAAATTGAGCTGGAGCCAAGGTATTTCTGTTCTCTGCACTTTGGAAGGCTAAGCTTTAGAGCAGAGAGGAAGCAGGCCTGTCACAGAGAAGGAGCCCCACACTTAGGAAGAGGTGTGAAGGTGTCAGAGAAGCACGTCTCAGCAAACAGAGAAGTTAGGGCAGCCAAACCCGGCCTGCTGTCTCTTTTCCCCCTATTTTTTTTTTTTTCCTTTTCGTTTCTTTGGCAGTTTTAGATTTTATTTTTCCAAAAGGAAATTTTTGAAAAGAAATTTTAATATTCACCTAGTTCTTATGAAATTAATATGACATGCAGGAAAGGATGTCATATGGGAGCCAGAGAGCCTGATAATTGCCCTGACTCTGCCACTAACCACTTACTTCTGCTGCCTGGTTGTGAAAATACACTTCATTGGAGTGGTGCCACATTCATTTATTCACTTAGGATCCATAGTTTGGGGGCTTTTTTTACACCACACTACATAGTGGAGCCAGTTGCTGTGAAGGAGGACACCTGGGCTTCAAAGGAAAACATTTACTGTCTGTCTCTGCAGAAAACAATCGCTGCCCTTGCCTGATGGAGTAGTGAAGGAACTACATTATACCATATGAGATTGCTGGTGTGTGATCTACAAAATTATAAACTCAAATGAGTTCAATTTAATTCTTCATTGTTTGAAATCCATTCTTCAACATACATCTCAAAACCTTTTCATCCGTAAACTTTCTTCTTCCTAACAGGAGTATCCTCATCTACCACACACTGTGGAGCTTTGCTCTTACATTTGGCTGATTAACTCTTTGTATATTAGTTGCTAGTTCTATATCTTCTCTCTATGACTAGAAAATATTGTTGTGGACTCGATTGTGTCTCTTAATATTTTTATGTGGAAGCCCTAATCTTCAATACCTCAGAATGTAGCTGTTTTTGGAGACAGGGTCTTCAATCAGGTAATTAAGGTTAAAATTAGATAATCGGTGCAGATCTAAGCCCATCTGAATAATGTACTTGTTGGAAGAGAGGATTAGGACAGAAAGAGAAGAAGAAATGCAAGCGCACACACAGAGGAAAGGCCACATGGAGAGAAAGCACAAAACAGTGGCCTTCTGGAAGACAAGGAGAGAGGCTCAGAGAAAAAAAAATCAATTCTGATGACTCCCTGACATTGAACTTCATGCCTACAGAGCTATGAGAAAGTGAATTTCTGTTGTTTGCTTACCCAGTGGATGATATTTCATTTCACAGTAGCATCCCTAACAAATTAATACATTACTCAAGCTTTGAAGTTTGTCTTCATTTTTCATTTGAAGCTGTATATCTAGGATGCTTTTACTACATTTTACAGACTCACCTGAAACCTGGCACATAACCTGATGTGTTTGGGGTCAAATTCTTTGAGTATAACTAAGAACTTTCTACACAGAATATTCTAGAGGACTCGGGAATGGCCCATTCAATGGCCCTTTGTGAACGTTTAGCACAAATGACAACTTCCACATATCCGGTGACTTTCTGTGTCCAATGAAACTGGAGAATTACACCATCCTTTTATTAATCTCCTCAGGGACAGAGACAAATAACCAGAAAACTAAAGTAGAACTCTGTGGATTAGAATAGCAGACCCTCAGCAGCCAATTCCCAAGAACAATCTTCAGGGAAGCTGATAACAAACATTAAGCAGAAATATCAAATGTGTAGTTCTAATTCACAATCCAGATGTCCTATCTGCAAGAACTGGGCAGTACAACAAAGATCAAGCAACTCGAGAAGCTAAGCTTTCCCATTTTATCCAAAATCTGTTGAGTAAAATGTGTAACTGCTTCACATAGGATTTCAGCCAAACCCAACCTGAAACAATTCCTTTTGCAAACATCCCTGAAATGCAGAAGCTTTCCTGATTGTTCCTTTCTAAATGAACAAATAAAAGGCTTCAGCGTGAACAGTGTCCAGATGCTGCAGAGCCTGCTCTGTTTGCCAATTCCATTGACCAAGCTCACATTTTACTCTTTTAGATTTCAGTGACAGCTCATAGTGAGAAACACTGTATTATCTACCGAGGACTTTACAAACTTAAAGCTTGATGAGAAGATATACAAGGAGAGACCACTGGGCAATTCTGAAGGATTGGAAAATCAGAAGTTATTGAGCATTGTCAAATCTGATCTTTCCCAGACCCATACATTTTTACCCGGGGAATTTCCATATAATTATGGGAAAACTTGAACCACATTATCCCCAACCAAGGCCTAGTCTTCATGGGGCAAGGGAGTCTCATCTTTGGAAGAAAGCAAAGACTTATAAAACACATGGCTGCTGTGGTTTGACTTCTCAATAGAGGGTTGATTAGTTTTTTCAATGATAAGTTCTTAAGTGTCTCGGGAAAATAATGCCTGGTCACCAATTTGCCCTTGGCCATTGGATCAAGAAAAGAAAAATGTTCCTAAATTGATACCACAAGCTTTTTTTTCTCTGTGTGTGGTGAGACTTCTCCTAAGAAGCTAAAACTCCTATTGTTAGTTCCTGATGTTCAATAGAAATTTGACTTGGTAATTATAAGCAAAATAGTCATAATTAATTTAATTAAATCCACATCCCTTGCCTCATGTGCAAATGTCCTGAAGGTGGATTCGCATAACTCTTCGTATCTGTGTAATTTAGGGATTAACACAGTAAGATTTGCTTAATTAATTAAGCTGTCTGGACTTCAGAGGAATTTTTAAAATCTATGCTTTTTACAAATAATCAAGTGTCCCAGTAACTCACAATCTTCTTGCCACTGTGTAGTGCTTCAAAAATGAAGACCCATCTGTCTTTCTTTCTGGGTCCTGAAATTTGAATTCAAAACTTTGTAATCTCTAAAGATAGTATTCATCGCATCACACACAATGGTATCCCCAACACCCAAACACAACTCTACACAAAATTTTCTATAGCCCTTTATTCCCAATCCCATTGAAACTAAATTTTTCATTCTCTTTGTCAGGGTGTTCTGCAGTTCTCTAGGTAAATTCCCCAATCTTCTCCAATACATTATTCAAGCTGAGCAAGATTCCTAGGCCCTTCCAAACAACCCAATTTTTTCTATTTCTTCTATACACTCAAAGTATTTCCTCCAACATTCAGATGCAGCTCAGAACATACTCCTTGAAGGTTGCATTCTGCAATCAACACTCCCACCACTCTCTTTTTAACCCCTTTGTTTTGCACAAAACTAACATATTCTTGGCAACATATGATTAAGTGATGCATTGTATTTTTAACAGCTTGCACTTGTTTCATACATTTTGGTCAAGTCTCACTGGAATGTAACTTCCATTATTTTTAAAGTTTTGTCTAATGCTATAATCTCAGTACTTAAAATATTGCCTGGCACTGAGAAGGATTGATAAACATTTGTTGAATGAAGAAATTAATGAATGAATGATTGAGTCGATCCGTAGTAGGACTAGTATCTCTGAGGACAGGAGCCATATGATCATCTATTCCCCATGACCTGCTGAATGGTGCCTCTCACCAGATACTTAGACTTCTACAATGCCAGGTGATGATAGGTTACCTTATTATCATAGAAATACATACCTTGTAATGACTGTGTTGTTATACTGACTGCTTAAATTCTTCCTGGAAAATAAGAAAAGAGAAAAGGAATGATCTAGTAAATTTTGAAGGTAATAACAACTGTTGAAACATAAAATAAAGCTCTTTCTCATTTAATGAATGAGTCTTCCTTAGCCTTCATGTTTCATACCATCATGGTTAGGTATAGTTATATATTCTACAGATAGAGAACAACATTTATTCTCTAAATAATGTCTCCTCATATTTCTATATGAACATATACCTTTGAGCTAAATAAAGCAGAAACAATTACTAAACCCATTTCAAAGATGCAGAAAAGAGAAATATTGCCTTATCAAATGTTGCATGGCTGTTAAATTGTATAGCTGAGACAACTGGAATATTTTTTTAGCTTGCTTCTACTATTTTTGTGATAAGCTTTGCAAGGCTTCAAAGTGGTGAAGATAGAAAATTTTCAATATCCGCTCATTTTTCAATTTTTAAAAGACATCCCTTTTAGTCTCATGGTTACTTATAATTGTCTCTATATTTTTTCCTCTGCTTCTCATAAGAAACAGACCATCCCTAAAATTTAGCAATGCACTAAAATAGTATCCAAGATATTATTACTAATTCTATGTTGCATTGTAACATCATTAACCCAAACAATATAGATTCTCTTTAAACCTAGGCTTATTTATTTTGGAGGAGAAAGCACAGAGAATCAAATAATCCATTTTTGACTTTGTAGTTCTGATGTACACTCTAGAAGTCCTAAGCAGAACTTCATCTTGAGAGTCAAAGTTTTCATCATGACAATCTTTGCGATAGATGAAAGGTGTTTTGAGTTTTCAAAATCTCAGAGTATGAACACAAATCTTATGCCACAAATATCAACATGAGAAAAAAGGCAGATTTCTCTCTAAGTCCAAACTACTGGAGGGAGATGAAGATTAAATGCAGTCCCTGCATGGATATCAGAGTAGAGAAGCAGCACTCAACTTGCCTTCACTTCCAGTTGGTCCCAGCCCTTGAGGAAGGTGATGGAAACTGGAGAGTCAGGAGAAAGAAAGAGGAGTTGCATATGTCTCCTGCTCCACAAGCTAGGGGAATGGCCACTCAGAAATGTCCCTCTGAGCACAGTGAGTGGAGTGAGGAAGTGGGCTTTCTAGGGGACACAAGAATGTGAGACAGCTCCTGAGCATATGCTAGGCTCAAATGAGAGGTGTTGGGTCAAAGAGGCAGGAGAAAGATCACCATCTGCAATGATAGTCTAATGGGGACCAACCTGAGACCCCAAGGAACTCTGGATATCACCAGGAAAGACAGGTTAATGATTGTATGGCAGTGGCAAACCTCATTGGCAAAAACAAAGGCAAGGACAACCACAGCAACTCCTCATCGTGATGTGCATACTGACCCCCAAACAACGACCTGCCACTCCAGGCTGGCAAAGTTGGGGAATGGAACAGCAGTGGACTGATCAGATTTATACAGAGCCTCCCCAGGAAAGATGGGGCTCAAAAACCAATTTTTATGTTCCAGAAAGTTAAAGAATATAAAACATTTGCAACCTGAGTTTCTACATGTAGGTCATACACAGACAAGTTGTTGGGCCAGGAAGCGTGCAGACTACTGTGGGTTACTGCAGCAGGGAAGGAACCCAAATCCACTTCAGAAACCTGGTCTGTCTTCAAAGGGTTTGACACTGAGCCTTGGCTGGCCTTTGCCTTCCTCTTGGAACACAGCAGACAGAGGAGTAAACACAGATCACCAATGAAGCACAGGCGCCTCTCCTCTTCCAAGGCCCCCATGGCTGTGGACCTCCTCACTCCCAACTTCCCATGAGGTTCTGCTGTCTTATGTTCAGGCCCCACCGAAGACCCCCCCCCCTCCTCCTTTTGTGAAGCAACAGAATATAAAATAATAACCAAACCTGGTAGCTTTCCCTTGTTGGTGAAGAGCTTCACTTCAGCCCTCCTCAGATTCATAATCTATGATCCATGAAGCTCCGATATTGTTCATTGCTCTAAAATCTCTTCCCTCCCTGGGTTGTTCCTGCCAAGGGCTCTGGTAAATGCTGGCACATTTCTATGAGGAAATAATTGTATCTTTGCCTCTGTGACCAACATGGGTGAGCTTGAGCTGTAGAAAGGAGTGTGGCAAGAAGGAAGGTGGGGAGTGTATCCTGGGTGTAGGAGGAATTTGGAAGAGCGATGCATGGAGAACTTTGCCTGCTATATATTTTCAGGAATGGGCACAAATAGAAAACCAAGGACAGGTCAAAGGCAAGAATGCCTAACAGAAAGTGAGCAACAGTGAGATAAATGCTTTTTGACCCATTTACATCTCACAGCTCCAAGTCCACCAAATCACACACCATAGGTTGTGGGATGAAGTCATCCAGAGACCTTGCCATTCTGGCCCTTTTTACTTAAGTCTCTTTATTGAGGCAAGATTGANCTGTATAAAAAGCAGTGCACATTTATCGTGTACATATCTATGAGTGAGGATAAGCACATGCCACGAACACCACCGTTATTAGGCCTGAATTTCCATCGCCTTCCACAGTTTCTCCTCTCCCTTTATTATTGTTCTTATTTTATTTACTTGTGTGGTTGAGAACAGACAATGTAAGATCTATACTTTCAGCAAATTTGAAGTATAAAGTCAATATTGCTAGCTATCATTATGTGCCTACATAGAAGATCTCCAGAATTTACTCACTGCACATAAGTGAGACTCTGTATCCTTTAACCAATGTCTTCTAATTTTCTCACTTTCTTCCCCTTACTAGCAACAGTTCTAATCTCTGTTTCTGAGTTTGACTATTTAAGATTCCATATGTAAATGAGGTCATTAAGTGTTTGTCTTTCTGTGTCTGGCTCATTTCGCTTAATGTAATACTATAATATAGACAGGCTTGAATTCATCCATGTTGTCATAAATGGAAAGATCCCCTTTTCTGAGGCTGAATCATACACACAAACATACACGATTTCTCATTCATCATGGGATACTTAGATGTTTTTGCATCTGCTCTATTATGAGCAAATTTGTAATCAACATGGAAACAGAAATATCTCTTTAAGACCCTGGCTTCAATTCATTTCGATATAAGATATGCTCAAAATATAAGCTAACCCTTTATATTTTTTAAGAAGTGTATTACAGGGCTGGGGAGATAGCTTAGCAGTCTGAGCATCTGGCTGGCAAGGGCAAGGATCCGGGTTGGATCCCCATTACCACATGACATGCCATTCCGGGAGCCCAAGTGCACCATGCTGGCTGCCAAAACCAGGCGTGGTGATGCACATCTGTAACCCCAATGCTAGGGAGGCTGAGACACGAGAATCACTATGAGTCTGAGCTGCTTAGAGAGGCCCTGTATCAAGTAAGTAAATAGACAAAAGATATAAATATTTTTTTAAAATGTGATGAGGTTGTTTTTTTTTTTTTTTAAAAAAAAAAAAAGAAGTATATTAAAGTCAAAGAAACATTCCATCAATCTCCCTCAAATACCCTTCTCTCCACTTCAAGCTCATTCATCTCATCATTCTTGCCCCTTTCTGTAGCAGCTCTGGACATCCTCTTCCATGAATGTCTTTAAAAGTTGTGATTTAAAAAAATACATAGAAGACTGTTGCTGAGTACCACCCAAAAGAAAGGTAGCTCTGAGAAACAACACAGTGTGTCTTCATCTACGTTGTTTGTCAGATCTCAGTCTACAATTTCCGGCTCTTCTGCAAAGCCAAAATGACCATGAAAGGTAAATATTTTGAATTGATTCAAGACACAGAGGAAGACATAAGAGTGAAACAAAAAATACAAAAGTCCCCCAGAACTTCTTCAGAAAGAGATCAGAATGATAGGATAAGGACACTCAAAGTAAAGAGGTACAGCTTGGGAGGGTCAATAAGAATGTACGTTTACTGTAACACACTTTTTTTTAAAAAAATGTGGACATTCACTATACTTTTTGACCACACCCCAAGGTATAACTATACCTCATACACAGAGGTAAATCACTGGGTCAAAGAATAGTTCTACTCTGAGTTTGGTGAAGGAGCGCAATAGCGTTTCTCATAATAGCAGCACTGATTTACACCTTACCTGCTGTGTACAAGTTCTTTTTTCTCCACAGCCTCACCAACACTGGTAATCTTGATTTTCTTTTTTAATGATAGCCACCCTCACAGGTGTGGGGTAAAAACCTCACTTTGGTTTAGATTTAATTTCCCAGATAACTAGTGATGGTGAGCATAGTTTCACATCCCCATAGATTGTTTAGATGTCTCCTTTGGGTAAATGTGTGTTCATATTCCTTGCTTCCTTCTAAATTGTATTATTTGGGGTTTTGCTGTTTAATTTGATAGTGATTGAATTTGTGGATCCCTTTGGGTAGTATGGATATTTTAACAATATTAATTTATTCAATCCATAATATCTCCCCATGTGTTTATATTTAATTTCTTTTATTAGTGCCTCATGGTTTGCACTATACAGATCTCTCATTGAGTTGATTAAATTTCTAACTAAATATCTTTCTTCTTGTCCTTATTGTACTTAGCATTGTTTTGCTAACCTTTTTTCCAGAGAGCATAGAAAGTCAGCTGTTTTGTGAGTTGACTTTGTATCCCACAACTTTACTCAGTTTGTTTATTGGTTCGAATAGTTATCTAGAGAGCTTTTTAGCACTTGACTATTAAGCTGAAGCTTGAACTCATCTTCAAATAAGAAAATAGCTCTGACATCACTGTAATCCAGACAGAAGCAAATAAAGCCTTTTGTAACCATCTTATTTTATCCTTTCTGGATCATAGCCCAAAAAGAAAACAGGTCTACCAGTTTGAACCTGTACAAATTTGATTTTTATTTATGGGTATGGAAAATGGAGTGGGTTTCTGGAAAATTCCTATGAACAAGGTCAGATAGACAGCAACCCACAAGAGTGCCCAGAGGCTGGGATTAGCTGCTGGTGGATGCTCAGCCCCATTCTGAGTACATCCTCAGAGACCATTTTGGTTCTCCTTTCTCACCTGGCACGCATTTACATGGTACCAGAAAAAAATTTATTTTAAATTATGCATGTGGATTTACACCTTTATTCTATCAGAACCAAACTAAATGTTATTCCACAACACTCCATAAAACTAATAATACAATGTGACCAGAGCGCTTTCCTGAAGCACGACATCCTTCAGGGACCCTGAAGGTATTAAAGACCTCGGATGCCAGGGCCAAGTCACACCCCTGGAGCCATATAGAAGTTCCACAAGTACTTATATTCCAGTGACATATATATTCTTTGGCTTCTGTGAATTCAATCAGAAGGTTTATGTGCAGAGCCCCTGAAAACCCAGAGGCACCATGGCACAGAACCTGGGAGCGGCCCTGGTCTCCACATCTTGGCACAAATCCACCCGTAGCTGCAGGTAACTGGTGTTGTGCTCAAAGCAGACAGAAAAGTAGCCTTCAACTTAGAAAGGAAATCGGGAAGGAAGTTAAGCTTCCCTCATGTGACTTCTTCAGGTGACAAATTTATGAAATTATAAAAATACTTTATTTTAACATAATGAATGTTTCAAAGTCATAACAAGCAGTTACTTTAATATATCTTGTATTTTCTTAACCCAGTATGAGATTTGGAAAAATAATATTAATTGAGAATTTTTTTAATCATAAAGGTTTTTTATTTCTCATATTTAATCAGAATTTAATCTGATCTTGACACAATTGGATTCATTGGAGATATAATGCTCCATACAGAAAGAGTAAGCATGTATATATTTCTAATATGTAATGCATGCTGAGACATTACAAACAGTGCACTGCCCAGTGGCACATCCTCGCCCTTAGAAGAGAACACAGAGAAGACCTTCTAACTGAAGAGAACAAAAGGCCAGTGTTAGAATTCCTAGAACAAATGCAGGAATTTGCTGTGGGAAAGAGGCTTTCTCAGGAGATTCCCTGTAGACTGCAGCCTGTCCTTCCCAACTACCACATGCCAGATATCCTCGTTAGACAGATGAGGGGATGTGCCACCACAGCCAGGGTTGAGGTTCCACAAAGTCACGAATCTTTTCAAAGAAGGGGCAGGGATTGCAGCAGCCACAGACCATGTTAGTTTGTGTACATGGCATGTGTGTGCCCTTTGGAACAGCTCTGTAATTCTAGCATTGAACTTGAGCAAGGTAATTCTTCCCTCCTCTCCTGTCCCACAGTGAAGCCATCCCAGCACAGACCAGACTCCCGATGTCAACACTGTTCATTTTTCTTCCAGAGAAGATACATTCAGTCCTGTGCTATCACACATTTACAGCAGATGTTCCTAAAAAGGATAAACCAGGTGCTTAACATATTTTATTCCAAAGGGTAATTTTAGAAATTATTGCAATCAATGAGCTAATAATAATGGTGGTAATGATGAGGCCAAGTTATTATTACCTATTACCTTTAATCATCGGCAGCCACTCAATTGAACATAATTAGAGACATCAATAACATAGAGCAGATGGAAGATGCTAGGTTTTTTATTTTGAGGACTGAGTGGGAAGGTTAATGATGGAGCAACAGGCACAAAGAATGGACCATTTATGTCCAAAATCCATACTACACTTGCATCTTTCCTGTCTGATAACCATGAATACAGATCTGATTCCACAGAAGATATGAGCACCAATACCAGGCTTTCGAAGTCCGCTCATTAACTGTGTGACAACCTTCTCCCCATCATGCATTGCAGGACCACAGTTCTGCCCCATTTTCATCCACATGGGCTACACCATGTAATTTTGTTTCTTTCAATTTCACTGGCATAAAAAAAAAAAATAGAATAGTCTGTCCTGACCTTCCCTCAACCTCCCTAATTCCTAAAAAGTATGCCCCAGGCTTTCTACCTTTGGAAAGCATGCAGATGCTTTCATGAACCGTTTAACATTAACTTAATATTTGGCATGAAATAGAGCAGGAATGATCACTTCCTTTCCATTAATTCAACAAAGCCATTTCCTATGCAATGGCAACTCTTTTATAGGTGTACCGTGCAGAGACATGCAGGACACAGGTGTTCAAGTGAGGAAATAACTTGATATTGAGAAAAGAAGTCTGGGATTTGGGGTGACATGACTGGGGTTCAATTCCTGAAACCCCCAGCTGACTGCATAAGTTCCTAACCCTCTGTGAGCCCCTGTCCTACCCATTATGAAGGGCTAGCTTGTTCGCAGTCCCTCTCTGTGCACTGGTGACACCCCATGCTTTCTCCATGAAACCATTTTTCCCACTGCACGACTGGTGGGCACACTTGGCTGTCTTACCCACAGATTTTGAGAACACGTATACTAGATTATCTCTTTTTCTGTTCTGGGTACCTGGCACCAAGCAATCAGCCAAGCAACCAGCCAAGATGAATTTTCACAGGTCTGAAGGAATTTGCAATCTGCATGAGACAGTGAGACCGTCAGCCATAGAACAGAAGTAATGGAGTTGTGGCTGAATACAATGCATGGCCAGGGGAATAGAGATCAGCCCCAACTAAGCAAGCAAAACCCCACCGGGAGGAAGGGAGCCTGAACTGTGCTTGGAAGGCACTCCGGTGACCAGCTTTTCCTCATGAGAGCTGGTCCCACAGTTAAAGAGCGGTACCATCTGACCTTTAAGAACCACATAGAGATGAAAAGATTCTTTTATTACTTTTAATAACGTACTTACTACAATCAAAGATAAACATCATATAAATATCATGACAATCATATTGAGGACCAAAGTAGTACTGATGCAAAATTCATGTCCTATTTCATGTTTTAGCCTTTGAGGAGTTTTTTGTTGTCTCTCAGTGTGTAAGTGCACGTGATCCATAAGTGCCTATGTTCTGGAAATATGTGCAAAAGCCATCCTTCCACTTGTTCCCATGCACACTTCACTATAGAACTTAGAAACAAATTCACTTAAAATGTTTATGGAGTTAGAGTCTTTTTGAAAAAAATCACAATCCTCATTAAAACCAATAAGGATTCAGTATAAAAAATAATAGCACAATACAAGTTTATGCAATCTTATCAAAAGTATCTTTACAATCTGTTGGTCTCTTTGAGATGTGCCAAACATAACCAGGATTTATTGATAGATAGGATATTTTGTGGTGCAGTATCTTGCATGAGTTTTTCTTTGCTCAATTAGTAAATTTCATTTAAAGTAATACTGTCATGAGGGTTCGCTTCACAGTGATGAAATATCATGGCCATAGTAGTTTTGCTTGGTGTTTTGCCTAAAATTTCTTTCATGAAAATAAAGAAATTAGGGCTGGAGAAGTGGCTCAGTAGATTAAGTGCTTCCCTGGCAAGTGCAG
>NDGM011121517.1:0-27577 GCA_002564305.1 Octomys mimax
TTTTTTTGTATTTTAGGACAAGGTCTATAGGATGTATAGGGTCTCACTGCATAGATGAAACCCACAGTGATCCTCCTGTTTACAGGCTCCCAAGTGCTGGGATTACAGGCACGTGCCACCATGCCCAGTCTCAATTGCTGTTTTAGCACTCCCCAGGGGTGGGGCTGGCACAGCAGGCCCTGGAATCGAACTCCCAGTCCCTTTGTCTGCCTAAGCAGGCACTTTAATCAACTGAGCTATTTGGCCAGCTCTTTCTTTTTCCTTCTGTTCTTCTACTTTACAATGGCTTTGAACTCTAAATTAGTCTCTATTTGGAAAGTGTTTCCAGTGACTCAATATAGGTATCTATTTTATTGTGAGCTGAATTCAATGGCATTCTAAATATAGTGAATTTCTAAAATAATATAAATATTACAAGTTCCATTTATATAAGCCTAACTCATGACTCTGATATAAATTCATTTAAAATGATTAAATATTTTTGTTCTTCTATCTTAAAGGCTTATAACCTAGATGTTGGTTAGGGCTCCCTTGGAAATGTAGCTATAACTGTCTCAGAGTGTTATCCATTTGCCAAGTCATAATGATGAAAACCTTCATTATTTCTGCACATCCTACAGGGTTTATTTTTCCATTTTCCTTTTTGCTTTCAGACTCTATGCATAGGACTGGTGCATATGTTTTGCTTATTCTCCAAATTTCACAAAAACTCTACTTACTCTGATTACACATTTGCCATTAAGAAGTAAATCGACACTGGACATAAAGATCAATGGGTTCGTGTCTATTTCCTCAAAGAAAATTGGACAGGAAGCTACTAGAGGGAAAGGAAAGAATCTATTTAAAAGGATGGAAGCAGCCTGGAATTTGGGGCAGTACATAGTGCTGGTTAAATTTGTTGTAATGAATATGCAGGATAAATATTTGAATGTGAAAAGAAATAAGATCAGAATGATGTACAGGAAAAGAGAAAGAGGAGAGGATAAGAGAAAGGACGAAGCAAGGAGGGAAAGGGGAGAGAGAGAGAAAGAGAGAGAGAGAGAATGAAATAAAGGTACAGGTATAAAGAAATTTACCAGAATTTACATGCAGAGTGGCAAAGCAATCCTGGCATATAATGAGGTGAGGGGTTAGCCATTAACAAGCAGATTCAGAGTTCTTCCAAGGTAGACTAACACAATAGCAGTTATTAAGGAAACTTACAGAGACTGATGGATAACACAAAATACATTTGTAAGTCCACAGCAAATGTGTCAGTAAAATAATTTTTCAAAACATTTCTTCTTGGAGCCAGAGAAATAGCTCAGAGTCATAAGCACCTATCTGGTCAGCACAAGGACCCAAGTTTGATCCCCTGCCCCACATGGTGTGCATTCTCGGCCCTGGATGCAGGTGTCCACCATGTGGCTCCAGAACCAGGCGTGGTAACTCATGCCCATAATCCCAGAACTCTGGAGGTTGAGCGAGGAGGATCTCTGCAAGTTCAAGACCAGCCTGTGACTAAAAAAGTGTGCACAAGGTCAGCCCCAACTGCATAGTAAGACCCTGTCTCAAAAAAAAAAAAAACATCTGACAGAAATGACCTTTCTGATCTGTAAAAGCTGTGTATGCACTTTAGGGAATTTATTTAATTCCTAGCCATTGTTTCTCAAGATTGTTTGCCTGTGATTTATTCTTCTTTGTGCTGTATATTTTTCAACAAATACTTGAGTTGCAGGTCATTTCATAATATATTAAATCACTGAGCTGTGACAGCTGGTTATTGAACACCTGTTTTCTAAAATACAAATGGTGATAGCAAGGGACAGCTCATCTGTGTGGACAGTGGAGCCTGTCCTCCTTTTGATTCAGATACTATCAAGCTTATTGTACAAACATAATGGAAAGGACACTGGGTTTATTTCAGTAATGGCAGGAGTATGGTCCTTTTGGATTCTAGATTGTAAAATCTCTTTCATGAAAATGTATAATAAGATAATTCAAGCAATAACTTCAATTTTTAACTTAGTACTCAGACTTTGCTATTTATGAAATACATAACATGCGCTTTTCTAAATCATTGAATTTGATCATATTTTGGAGCTTCTTTTCTTTCTCTTTTTCTGTGGAGTTGTCATGACAACAGGGAAAGGTACTATGGCGAGCTATGATTTCAAACTTCTATTGTAGTTACTCCTGTGTGTGATCCAGACAGAGAAAATACTATGATGGTGCTTATCCTAACACTTGTGTTTAATGTGCATTATGCTCAAATAGTAGTCATGGAGAATCATGTAAGAAAAAGTGTCAGCCTTGCTCTTTTTCTCTAGTTCATGTTTACCTATCTTGATTCCATTCCTGTTTAGTGACTGATGGAATTAGTTTTCTGTGTTGGTCTTGAAACAAACAAGAGAAGGACTGGCCAAATAGCTCAGTGGGTTAAAGCACCTGCAAGGAGGTGCAGGGGCCGGGGGTTCAATCCCTGGGGCTACCGTGCCAGCCCCACCCCCTGGGGATGTGGTGAGATGGCATTTGAGACTGGGCATGGTGGTGCGTGCCTGTAATCCCAGCTCTTGGGAACCTATAAACAAACAGATCACTACAAGTCTGATCTAGTAATGAGACCATGAACACTCTGTAGACCCTTCCCTAAGATACAAAAAAAGAAAGAAAGGAAAAAAGAAACAAACAAGAGGAGCAAATGAGATTCAAACAATTTAATTTTCTAAGTAGTAGCATTAAACACTTGAGTTAATGAAATGCCTTCTGTACAAATATGGGATTGACTTTATTTATAAATCCTTCTCACCAATGATATTTAGGCTTACAGATATAGTTTATGTTATCCATCAGCCTTCAGAATTCTCATTAATAATTGATACTTCTGTTATTTATGCCTAAAGTTATCCATATCTGACATGTGAAACTGCAGTTCCTAAGGTTGTAGACAAACTGTGAATATTTCCATTTGTTAAAAGTCTGGCATTGTTGCTTGGTTTTTGGGAA
The DNA here is from genome assembly GCA_002564305.1 of Octomys mimax. NCBI lineage: Eukaryota > Metazoa > Chordata > Mammalia > Rodentia > Octodontidae > Octomys > Octomys mimax. Next base: position 2,986 of record NDGM011121517.1, read on the forward strand.
GTTTGAGCAATTTTCTGTAGAGCTGGACTCATCTGTTTGACAATGTACTTTATAGGTTAGGCTTCATGGGATTAACGACAAATTTTGTGAAGGGTGAAGGGTGAAAGAAGGTAAGCTTACCAGAAGCACTTATGAGGATTTAAGGGAGATAGTAGTATGCAAGAGAAGCATTTTCTTGTTACTTATAAAATAATAATGAGATCATATCTATGGCCTACAATTCATTGTTCAGGGTGAAATAAATAATAGTTCTGTTTTTATTTTGGTTTTTTATGTACTTAGTACAGGGTCTACAAGGTCTCACTATGTAGATTGGACTCATAGTGATCCTCTTGTTTACAACCTCCCAAGTGCTGGGATTACAGGCTCCTGCCACCATGCCCAGTCTCAATTACCATCTCAGTGCACCCCGGAGGCGGGGTCAACATGGCAGACCCGGGGATTGAACCCCTGGCTCTGTCTTTATTTTGAAAGGCACAAAAATAATATACAAGTTTTAATATATAGAATCAGTGAATTTATAATAGTTTCTGTCTGTTCATCATAAAATGTGAACAAGGCAAATTGTATGGAATTAACTATTATAATATTGTCTCCCTCTTTCCCCTTGTCCTGAATTCATGTTGCAGTCCACATGCCCAGGTCCTTAGAAAGTGACTGCATTGGGAGGTAGAGCCCTTAAAAAGATAATGAAGGTTCAATAAAGTCATAAGGATGGGGCCCCAGTATGAGTGGCCTCATGTATGACGAGGAGGCACACCAGCATCCTCTGCACACATAGAATCTAGTAGCCAAGGAGATTCAGAAAAAAGCAAGTTTTTAATACCTCAATCATTCAGTTCCAGCCTCCAGAAATATGAGAATGTAAATTTTAACCACCCAATAAAATATCCTAGTATTTTATGACAAGAAACTATTGCAAAGTAATGAACTAATTCAGAGCAAACAAGATCAATTCAGATTCACTTCATTGAGGGGACCTTCTTTTTAGGCACCTTAACTCATAGCCTAATGGCTTTCATTTTCTGTTCCTTCTTCATCGATCTCTTGTGAGGGCAGAAGAATAAAAGTCAACTAGGCAAGATTCTCTATTTAAAGGATGAAGGTCAAGTGCAAAATCATCCTTTGGGTCTTGCTCCTTCCTGCCATCTGTGGACTCTAGAGAATTGCTGTGGCAGAGGTGCATCCTCAACAATGTGGACCTGAAAAGTGAGTTTATGAAGTAAGTTGAGTTCTTGAAGTTTTCCTAAACTTGATAAAGACTGTAATGCAAAGAAAAATGGAGCAGGACCAAGGACAGTGCTCTGTGCTCATATGTTAATTAGGAGGTATTTAACACTTACTAGAGTCATACGAGGTTCTTGGTGTGTTCTGTGCTGGTTCCAGGGAAAGTGGATGGACAGTGCCCACACTACTATAGGAACATAAAAAGGGAAGGGATGCAAAGCAAACATACAGAAGAAAGAGCATATTCCAGCACAGTAAATGCAGAGACACTATTTCTATATTGAATGCATAGATGGGGTAACTCATAGAGAGAAAAGTCTTGGAGGTAGTACAGCTACATCTCACTGACAGTATTTGTAGAAAATCCCTCCTCTCGCTGTTGTATTTTTAGTGTTAGGTTGTATTCAGATGTCTTCAATCAATGACCTTGTTGACCAATCTCTGCATGATTCCTGTTAGCCCAGTCTAAACAAGCAATGAACATCAATTAGGAAATTTCCTTCTAAAGTCTAACTGGCAAGGCTGGGCATGAAGGTACATGACTTATTCATGTATTCACAGGAGGCAGAGGCAGGAGGATCACTGTGAGCTGAAGGCGAGCCTAATCTACAAAGCAAGACCCTGTCTAAATAAATAAATAAACAAATAAGTACTCTTGTTCCACTACAAATTAAAATCAAGAAGTGTCTTCTGGAGGTGATGCACTCGAGATCCAATTTGACTCCAACAGATACTTTTATGATCATGAGAATTGACCAGCTATGGATATCTAGCCTCTCTCAAAGACAGTGACCTCCACTACCACTGTGCAAGGGTCACCATCTCCCATCAACCCCTATAAAATGCCAGCCAACAGCTCAACCAGCAAATCATTGTCACACTGTTATCCTTGACTGTCACTTCTTTTTCAAATTTTTTTTGACTGTCACCTCTGAGGGAGGGGGGACAGAAAGTAGGATGGAGAGAAAAACAGAAGTTGGGATGTATAATGGATGAATTTGAATTAAATAGCTTTCTATTTGATAATACACCTATTAGTGGATAAATTTCATTCTTTTAGAAAATACCTGTATTATGCAACTTAGCTTCTGGTCTAACAGGAACCAAAGGCTCACTGAAATCATCCCGTTGCATCATCCCTATCCCTTGATCAGAACTTGATTTAGGATTTTTTGGAATACATTAATCTCCACGTGTAACAAGTGCAGAAAGCATCCTGGACAAGTTTTCAACTCTACTCACCAGTTCACATATTCCTCATCTAAGTTCTGTTTGATTAACACACAGCCTGTCCTGATCTCTTCGTGGGTCACATTCCAGGGATTCAGAGGTGAGCCCACGGGCCTGGCAGCCTGCCCATGCACCATTCCCTTAAAAAAGAACTGCAAATTTCTCCAGAAATCCTTTTCAAGATTTCTCATAAGTCGCTTTAATCTTCCGCCTCTCCACTTCTTCACTAGGATGTGAATATTAAATTTTCCGAAGAGAAATTCTATATTTAGTAAGTATCTTTCCAGTAATTATCTTAAAGTACTGAATCACAAGTCCTTCATTAATATTTAGAAAAGGGACTAGTGGTGCCAAAATCACAGGGCTTGGAACATGCCATAAATAGTGTGAATGAATAAAATAACGAGTTTACAGATTCATGGAAGAGCTTTTAGGACATGTGGCCCCTCTTCCTGGCCTTGGTCCTAATCAGTGTCAATATCAGAATGGGTGTCCTAAGCTTGTCCCTCAGTTATGAGGACCTAGTGAGTAACTGTCTTCTTCTAGCCAATGACCCTCTTGAGCAGACTTTGCTCCAACTTTCTCTCTAGCTCCATTGTGCTAAAAGAATATCAAAACATCAACTACCCAAACACAAATCATGAGAACTGTATAGGATCTACAATAGACACAGTCTGGAAAATATACTCTATTGGTGTCTTTTGAATGACAAAGATGCAAACTTAGCTGTTGTTTCAAACAGGCTGTTTAATATAAAATTAAGACAAAGAAAATCTCACTGTCATTATTAAGCTCCTACACTTTGCAGCTAGCCACTAACCTGCTAGCTCATACTGTCCAGCACTGAAAGAATGAAGACACTATTCCCTGTCACCCTTCTCAACCTGGCACTCTCCTGCCATTTCTTCTTTTCTCTTCTCACCTTTACGTGAAGCAGTTTCTCCCAGCAACTACTCCCACTTGTCCGGTTGTGTTCACACCACAATTATCGAGATGGCTGTCGGGAAGGCTTCCCACACCTCCCACATGTTCCCTAGAAAGCTGCCCTCTGAGGATTAGAACTCCTGTCTCCTACTGCCAGAGCACAGCATGGAATCTAGCCCAGCTCTGAAGTCTTTGTGACGTATCCCCCTGCCTTGTGTCATTTCTTGTCTCAAAACTACCTACCACTGTTTTGACATTAGAATGATTCAGCTTCCAAAATGTATGGGTCCTCATTATTCTTGGCTCAAAAATCTCTGAAATTGAGGACTTTTTATTGTCCTCTACAAAACCAAATATCACTACATCCTAGTACTGTCTTAATATGCATTTCTAAATGTATGCACCCATCATAAGATTATAATATAGGGTTACATTTTCATATCCTGAACATTTATTTAATGGGGCCTTCACACATCACAGTTTTAGAAATAGACCTGAAAGACATGTGACTATTCAGAGAACAGGAATGCTGTCTGTGTAGTGTACTTCATATGGCATTCAGAATTATCTGGTATAATAATGGGCACGGGTTTGATCAATTATTTGAGGTGATGTAAGATAGGTTTTGTGGAGAAACATTTAATGAGGGATGTGTGTGTGTGAAACACTTACATAAATCCAGGGGCAAAGAAGTGGTAAAAAAAAAATAAGTTATTTCAACTGGAAATTAGCAAAGTGGTCACCTGCATCCTGAAATAAGTTCTCAGATTTATACATGTTTGTTCATCATTAGAATGGAATCGCCAGTAAGTCTTTTGTATCACACTGCTTCTGCTGCATGTAATGCTGAATTTCTTCATGGATATATCTGCATGAGTTCTGTAACTGTCCATTATGATCATAAATCTTAGGAAGAGTGTATGATACCTGCTTCTCTAAAGTGTGATGAGTGCAACATGAAGTCATTGTTCAATAATAGTTGACTCTATGCAAGTGATTAAATTATGAAATCTGAGCTTTCCTATTTTAAAAACAAATGGTCACTTATAAGAATGATAGGCAATGTTGGAAAGATATCAGTACATGCCTCAAACATGACTGGCACTTTATAAACTTCTGTAGGAGAAAGGGGTGGAGGATTTGAAGAAGGAATAGGGAGAGAGGATGAGGAACCCTGAGGCTCCGTGGTGGTGAACCTTTGCCACACATGCTGCAGCAGCTGGTTTTTTGTATCTCCTACATCTCTAAAAACTGCCATCACTACTAGTTCATAGCACCCTACAGCACACAAACTCTACACTAACACTATTAAGAAACAAATTCAGTGTATTGCCAAAGATGGGCACAAGCAGGGTATATAAAATTTCAGTCAGGAGATAAAATCTTCTTAATCATTTCCTCTGTTTAATTCAGCTAATATTTAGAAGAATACATAATAGCAGATCCACTTCCCAGCCACTAAATATCAGCAAAGCTATTTTCTTTCTAAGTCCTGATCAGAGACATTATTAAAGGTAACCAGATTGTACTGGCAGAATGGATATTTAAATGTTTAATAAATAACATTTTGCATTACGAGGAAAACATCAACAAAAAAAATGCCAAGTTGGTGAATAGCTGATGTAGAGAATTAAAAGCCAAAACATGCTCAAAATTTGTAACTGTGCCCAGAGTTGCATTTAAGCAAAGGAATCATTATTTGTACTTTGAAGAAAAAAAAAAAAAACAGCTTCTAAATTAGCAAACCCAAGAAAGTCAGCAGAACCTTCCTCTGAATTATTTGGCAAACAACACATTTAGTAATATTTCATACACAAATAATGCCACCCTTCCAAGGTCCTTAAAATATTTTGCAAACATCCAGTCAGCTTCAGAATACCGCTACTAAGCAAATAGAGTCAGTACCACTTCATCTGAGGTCCCCTGTAATCCAACTGTAAAGCAAGCCAGATCCAGAGCCCTGCCCAGCCCACCCTCACTTTAGCTCATCCTGAACTAAAATAGAAACTGGTCTTCCTACCTGAGACTCCTCTTGTATGAAAAAAAAGCCAATCTAGGCATCTCTAGCTGCCACTCAGGAATAGATCAATGCAAAGGGTGAGCTTAAGGACATTTGCAATTGGAGAACACTATAGCTGGCTTTACAGATAACAATTGCTTCCTTATAATGGCAGCCTTTGCAAGTCACTACTGTTTTCAGGCATATCCAAAACTCCCCCAAACTTTCTAAGACTCCGAGGAAATGACTGGCGGGCTCTTTTCAATGATTCGGCAAAAGAGGAATCTTAAAAATTCTTTCAGTATTGAATCCTTATACAACAGCCACCATCAGGACCAAAGTCCCTGAGGATAATGGTCACTGAGGGCCCCTGTTCCTTCTTCCCCTCTCAACACTCTCAAAGATCCTTATTTCTGGTGATTCAATATTAGCAGTCTTGACCCAAGAGAAGTTCACTGCAGCACACTCTCCTGTGAGTCTTTGCTAAGGGCTACATCCCCGCATGTTCTCCAAAAGGCAAACAATGATAACCTAGCCCTTGAGTCATCCGGACCAGATCCTGCCACTGTCCATACAGTCAAATCTGCCTGTGCGACGTGCGTTAGCTGTGCAATGCAACACTTGATGTTGACTTAAAGACCAGGTTTAATTTAAGATATTGACAACAGGTGGCTAAACTGTAGCTTCGCAGACCTAGCCCTTGTGTTTCAGCCTTGCTCTGTGCAGCTGCATTTCTAACTTTAGAATAGCTATGTCATTGTTTAAATTTGGTAGAACACATTTTGCTGTTTCTCTCCTGTGCAACTTCATTGTTTCATAATTGTCTGTCTCTCCCCACCTACCTCTTTCTTCTCCCCCGCTCCACTCTGAACTTCCAAGGGCAAATACTGTGCATTCTTCTCTCTCAAGGTCTAGGACAGTGCTGAGACTTGGTGCTTCCTCATGCTTTAGCACTGATTTTCTTTGAATAAAAACAAAATCCAGGAGGAGTCCCTTTTCTGCCCATCTGACCTGTGACAATAATTTGTGACCTTGGCATTCACCATCTAGCCTTGGCTGTGATCCATGAGTCAAACCCCCTGAAGATGCTGCTATAATATTTCTATTCAAATTCATTGAATTTCTTGCAGCACTTGCTATGTGCTCATATAGCAATATCTATGATCTACCAAAATATATGACTGCAAGGAAGACAAGTAATTTTCTGCATCAACCTGATGGGGCTGAAGATGTGCAGAAAGCTGGTAGAGAATCACTTATGGGAGGGTGTGCAGTGTTTCCAGAAAAGACAAGCCCAAGTGAAGACTAAGTAAAGCAAAGAGTCCTTGCCCATCCAGTCTGCTCAGGGCCTGACCCAACCAGAAAGGCAATGGAAGATACATTTTCTCCTTGTTTCAGGGGTCTTTTCAGCCTCTGACTGCAAACCAATTCAGACCAGCGCACCACCAGTTTCCACCAGCAACCATTCAGACTGAACCACACCACCAGTTTCCATGAATCTCCATCCTGCACACGGCATGTTTCAGGGCTTCTCACTGGGGCCAGTTCCCATAACAAATCTCCTCGCATATAAGCCACCCAGCTTGTGACCCTTCATTACAGCAGCTTGCAGAAACTAATACAGCCGGGGTATGGACTCCAGCAGAGCTTGCAATTTATAGTGCTGCGGGTGATCTGTTGTGCTTCTTTGTGGTGCTGGGCAGCTGTGCGGATGAACTGCAGAGGAAGCAAGACAGCAGCTGCGCACACACACACACACACACACATACACACACACACACACGGTGTGCACACACGGTGCTCTGCACATTAAGGGAACTCAGTGCACTTTCACTTCCCTATTTTCCATTTAGCAGGACTGAATCCCACCCTCAATTGGAAAGCATTTCGTCCCACTGTACATTCACTAGAATGTATTGCTCCTCTTTCCCTTTCTGAGCTTCTATCAATCACTTTCCTGTTTCCCCACAATCTTAGTGATCATAAATTGTATTAATTTTAACATTAGACTGAAACATGCCTCACAACTTCCTCAATCAAATTTGGATTCATTTGAGAGCTTTGGATATTTTCCAGTTGCTTTTTATAGATACCGCGGCAGTGTAATTTTCAAGGATTTCAAATGTTTTTCTTTTAGTCTAATTCCTTAAGATAAATTTCAGAGCAATAGGATGGCTGGATTAATAGGGAATAATGAAATGACTCTTGAAACAGATCTTTCTTTATTTACAAAGCCACTCCATGATCATACATTGCTATTAGATCCTAAAAGTGAAAAAATTCAACTACTTTAGTGCATTGAGCTTTATCCTTTTAATTTTTTCCAATTGAACGTGATTTTAAAGCTTCCTTAAATTTATTTAAAGTTTTGATCTCTGATTACTGGTATGGAAAAAATTGCAATATTCTTTTTCTGAATTTTTCTCTCAAAATGAAGATTTCCTATGATATTATTAACAAAATAGTTCTGCTTCCTAGTGCATTCTTAAAGGCTACATCCACCTATATAGCACATTTGTCCAGCTGTAAAAAACTGAAAGGAACTAAAATCATGAGAATATTTGATTGTTTTCCCAAAAATTTTTGATACAGAAGGAAGAGGGAGGATTGAATATGAACGGAATGAACATCAGCTACCTAGTTAACAAAGAGGAATAGGATAGTTTACAATAATCTCAGAAGCTAAGTTTAAAGTAGGAAGAAACAAACCAAAAAAGCAAAAGGAAAGAAGATGACCACCAGTTCAAAAGAACTCTCTTTTTGTTTTTTCTTCCCTTTGTTCCTTAGGTAAGTAGTTTAAGAGGATTAATGCAAGCATCCAAGCTTGCTGTTTTGGACTGAACTCCTCTCTTAGCCTTTTCTTCTCAAGTCCTTGACCCAGATAAAGAAAGATATGATTTCCACATTCAATGAAAGCTCAAATAGGAGGGGAGAGGAAAACTGCTATCTCAGCTCAAACTCTGGTCTCTCTGCTGCCCTACAGTTGTAATTGTAAACTAGAACTTCCCTTAAAAATGCCTCCCTTTGCTCACCCAACCCTCATGAAAATATCCCAGGGAGAAGGACCTTGAGATGTCATCTGCTACCTCAGCCCACAAATTCTGAAGTAAAATTCAAAGCAAGTTGCATAATGAAAGACTTTTTTTTCCCTATATATTTGTAATAACGTTATAAATGTAAAATAAAAGGTATGAATTTAGACAAAGATCCAATTGTCTGTGTGTCACACATTGAACCAGGGTCCCTGAGCATTGTCACCTGGTGTCAAGGATCAGCAGGAACCCCTGTGTTGTTCCCACCTAGTTCTGTTCTCAGTCCTCCTCACTTGTTTTGGAGTCAGCTTATTCAAGTGCCTGTAAGTACCTCCTTGTGCATATCCCCAAGTATTAAAACTCAACATCCAAAGTTGAAGCCAATGCTCCCTCCTCACTAGTTTTTGTGCCTCTTGGTCCTCTGCCATGTACCAAAATGTTCATAACCCAAGCCAGAAACCAAAGGTCTTTAGAGCTTCCTCTCTCTTTTCACACATAGTCAATGAAGCCTGCTAATTCTACAAGAGAAGAATCAAAACCTGTCAGGTTCATTTCCTTATTTTCATTCTTACCACTTCTGGCTTGCTGTGTATCCTTATAAATCTCTGGAAAATCATTAAAATCCTGTCCTTACTGGTCTCTTCTCCTCCAGAAAACCTTAGAAGCTACCCACCTAATCATATGGCACATGATTGTCACTCTTTCCACCTCTCAATTCTTTCAGAGCACTTGGTAATCAAGCAGAGTAGACCAGGGTCTTCATTAACTTATGCAGGGCCTGGTTTCCTCAGCAGCATCTTTGTGGCTCCTCTGAAGATCCTTAACCTTAGCATAGATTGTATGGAATACCTCTCATTTCCTTGTCTAGGCCACTATGACTTCACAGTGCATTTCCTGTGCCAGATATGCCCTACTTACCTGACTTGTAGGACCAGCACCACTCAAGGCTTGGTTGTTGTATTAACCCTACTTCTGGTAGTCTTTCCTCAATCCTCCCTTAGTCCGCATCATTCGTACTTTGGAATCTCTCTTTCTCTACAACCCATCCCATATCTACCATCCACTTCTTTACTTTCATCTCCTGATTACACTGTAAACACTTCAAGAACAGGCAGCATTGCTGCACCACAAGTGAATGGCACAATGAATGGCTTAAGGAATTTTCAACGAATAAATCAATGAATGAATGAATCAATATGTCTGGATCAGGACTCACTGAGTTGACATTTCCTTCCAGGAATGAATACCTGCCAAGCCACCAGGCATTCCTTACCCACAAGCCCAGATGTGGAAGCTGTGCAGAGCTGATGAAAGAAGGGAGCTCACAGCAGCACAGAGAAGCGTCGATGTCAGAGGAATGTGCATGTTACTACCACCCAGGGACGCTCAGAGGACCTCCATTGTCCAGGGGATCTGGCCTTACCCATCCACATCAAGACAGAAGCTTAAGAAGTGTGTGGTTATGACCACCAATGAGAGGAAAGAACCCTTGCCATCCCAGTCCCAGAGCAGAAGGACAGGGAACCTCAGGGAGGGCACATGAATCAGGGTAATGGTGACAATCTAGCCTGCAATGAAAAAGGGAAGACTAAATTAAATATAAATTTTGAGTTTTGTATGAATAAAATTAATCCTTAAAGTAATATAAATGAAACTTGTTGACGCCCATGACTGAAAACTTATAAAGATCCTGATGTTCTTTTTTTTTTTTTTTTTTTTTCAGAACTGGGGATTGAACTCAAGCCCTTCAGCTTGCCAGGGAAGTGCTTACTCCACTGAGCCATCTCCCCAGCCCCAATTCTGATGTTCTTAAGGGTCAGATGGGTAGAGATGATATTGTTGGCCAAAAGAGCATTTTGTGTTATGCTCCAATAATATGAGACTTTTAAACCAAAGACCTATAATGAGAGGAAAGGTGAGGCAGGAAAGAGAAGACAGAGAGGAAAGAGGAAGAAAAGAAGGAAGGAAGGAAAATAAAGAAAAAAGAAATAGGTCACCTTTGGAGACTCCATCTTATAAAAAAGCTCTCTTATGTAAGAAAAAATTTTATTCATACATTTATATGCTGTGTAGGATTTTTTTACTTTATATCATTGTATCTTGCATATTAGCTGATGTAACAGAACCAAGGATGTAAACACTGGCTCCAAGGTCATTTAAGGGAGCATTTTTCATCAGCTTTTAAAGAGCATTTTTTTTACAAGATATAAAAGAGAATTTGTGTCTAGGTCCCAACTGAAGATTGGAAAATGATTTTCCAAGCCTCAAGACTCCAGTGTGCATTATGGTTGGATCTGAAAGGTATGAGTTTTCTGCTATTTCTGAGCTAGTTATGAATAAAAGTCACCTTCACCTCAACTGGGCAAAATGAGAAATTTTCTATTGTTTTAAAGAACAATTGTCAGGCTATTTTTGTCTCTTAACACAAGATTTCTTAGATTCAAAATTCTCAAGCAGCTTTGTGATCCTGCTGTCATCTGCCTTCCCCTACCATCTTCCTGACTAGTTCTATTTCAGAAAATTTCTTACCTTCCAAACACCACCTATGGCCCCTCTAAGGGAACACATACTGGAAAGGAAAAACATGCAAACTACAAATGAGCCAGGCACAGTAGCACACAGCTGTAGTCCCACGCTATCGGGAGACAGAGGTAAGAGGATCTCAAGTTCAAGCACAGCTTGGGCAACTTGCCAAACATTGTTTCAAAATAAAAAATAAGGGCTGAGTCTATAATTCAGTGGTACTTCACTTGACTAGCATATTCAAGGCTCTGGGTTCAATCCTTAGTACTGGGGGAGGTGGTACAAGTAAGCTACAACAAGTAATTGCTCAATTAAAAAAAAATTTCAGAGCCTTAAAAAACTAAATTCTTCTAATTGATATCAATAATATTCAATTAGTTTTCTTCTTTGAGGTGCTCTGAACGCCTTATTTAAGCAAAAAGTCAGTCTCAATTTAGCACAGGTTTTCGTAAACAAAGGTCACAGAAATGCTTAATACAAGAAATAAGGTTTTGCCCAGTTATTCTCTTGACATTAAACTATGTTCCCGAGTTTCTCACAGCTATGCTACAACTCCTTAGGTATGAACATCCTGCCTCAGTGACATACGTGTGAGTTCTTCTGGTGGTGATTCTGAAACTCCTTTATGAGGCAGCTGTATTCTCTGGAAACCCATGTGCCAGAGAAAGCCCCATGCCAGAGAAAGTTTCTTAGGAGTTTCTGGCTTCAGTCGACCCAGCACAATGCTTGACACAGAGCCAATGTTTAGTAGATAGTAAATGGAAGTTAGGAGGAAACAGCTCTAAAATGGTGAGGAAGGGATAGGTGCTCAGTACTGAAGCACATCCCTGACCTGCCTCTATGCAGACAAAGAGGGCTTCTGCCCAGATGCTCTGCATGGGCTGCCTGACTCCCAACAGGGCCGTGCTGTCCACTTGCAGGAAATGCCCTTCAGTATTTCTCTACACACTGACCCTCGCTTGTCAATCAAGACCCAGGTGGAGCCCATCTCCTGGCCAAAGCCATTCCAAACCTTCCTGCTCTCGCCACCCAGGCCTTCTGTGCACCAAGGCGCCTGGATTACTTGCTTCATACCCATGTGGATTTGCAAATCTATGTCCTTCTTGTGGTATATATTTTTAATTAGTTGAAACATTTAGAAGCCACTTTGTTGTACCGGGATGTGTGCCAGTTGCTTTGCAGTGGCATCTCGCTTAATTCTCTCAGCAACTCTATGTGTAATTTAACTACTATCCCCATTTCATAGCTGAGAAAACCAAATCCCACTACACAACCACTTGGACTAAAGGAAAGTCTCAACAGAAGAAAATGTATCATCTCCACCTCTATGACCTCATTTGTGCCTTATGACTGTCTATTGCAAGTTTTCCATTTAAAGAACAGAACTGTGTGTCTATTATTAAAACAAAGAAAGAGGCCCCCATCTAAATTAAAGGGACTCTACTTATTTTCAGAGATATTTCACTGACTTTCCTTTTGTATAATTTCCCTTATGTCTTAACATCTCAAACATTTAGTGAATTATTGTTCTTACTGTGGGAAAAACTGAAAGATAATAATTAGTTGCTATTGAGTGTTGTTCTCAAGCTAAGAGTGTTCGTGAAGATCTGAGTAACATATTAACTTCAAAAAGATAACTCTCACATTGTTGCCAAAAGAAAGAGGGAGATATGGTCTGCTTGCAAATTGCTTGAGACAAATCTCTGCCTTAAACCGAAACAGTTCACTATTTAATGTGAAGAGAGAGGACATCCCAGCCAAAACTGCCACTGTAGGGTCCATGCACTGCCCCCCCCACACCAGTGGAATCTGTCTCAGGTACGTGTGGAAAGAACCTAAGAGGACAGGTGGCCACGAGTGGGCAAACATTCTGTGAGATGCTGACCCCAAACAAATTGTGAGGAGAAAGACAATGCACAGAAACCACAAAGATGGGTGAGAAGCCACACACTGTGCTCCACCTAACCAGAAAATAGGATGCCACTATACAATACAACCCAGATGGCCTCTAGGTCTTTAGGTGTCCTGAAATTTCCACCTCATTGCTTATTTGTAAGTACTGAAAAGTGGGCTCAGCCTGAAGACATGCTGATTTTGGAAAGTGTCAGAAGAGAACCATCTCCCTTTTAATAATTACAGCCTCCCCCATCTGGGGCAAGTCCTCATTTGAAACCTCCAGCATCCTGGGAACAGGTGACCCTTAAGTCACTATATGTTTATGCTTGGTTTATCTAATGTTTCCCTGCTTCAGATTAGTTCATTCACAAGTAAAAATTAGGCTAAGACCTACACTGGAACCACAGGAGCAGAGTCCTAGGTTGGAGAAGGACTGCTCTCAGGATGAAGGGGTACCCAAAGACACACGTCGTTGGCTTCAGTTTTTTTCTAGGCTGACTGCATCACCAGGCCAGGAGAGACCTGTAGGTGAATCCAGGGGTTAGGAATAAAGATCAGCTTCTACCCATGAATCAGTCTTAGTGAAAAAGAAGTACATCTTTATCAATCAGTACCTAATTAAAAAAATAATAATATGAGCCAATGACAGGTGGTACACACCTCCATCCCAGTTAGGTGGGAGACTGAGGCAAGAGGATCATGAGCTCAAGTCCAGCCTAGGCAACATCAGGAGACACTGTCTCCAAAAATAAATTAATAAAATTAATTCAGATGAGTGGGATCAGAGGTTGCAGACCAGCACGTGTCGTTAACAGAGAACAATGAACAAGCAAGAAGGTGTAAGCTCCGCCTTGAGCTGGGCAGTAGCACAGTGAAGGCAGAACCCATGAACAAAATTACTCCAATCTAGTCAGGTGGGGAAAATATGGGAAATTTGTTTCAAACTAGTAGTTCCAACATAGCAGGAGCAGGAATGCTGTCACTGAATGCTACTGACAGTTTGCCTCTGGTCATGCAGCCAGGGCCCAGAGACAGTGAAAGCCAAAGCTTTGAAATCCCAGTACGTCCAATGGTCCAAAAGGCAGGCCAGATTTCCAGGCTGACCTAATGAGGCTCTGTGCTGAATTACACAGAGACTTTGGGATGGGCAGGGAGTGAAGGGGCCTGTTCAGGAATCCAGGGCAGAGACTGAGCAGACAGGAGAAGAAAACTGAGCTCACACCTGCTCTGTCTACACTCAGGGCAAGGGCCAGGGATGCCCGGGAGCAGTCTGCAGTCTGGGCCCTGCACTAGGGGACCGGGGCAGGAGCAGGAGTTGAACCTCCATCTCTTCATCAAGCAATCCTTTGCTCAGCTCACAGCCACATCCTCTGTTTCTTAACTGGTCTGTTCAAAGTGTGTGTGTTTTAAATAACTGACCCACTCAGCAAGAAAACCCTTATCTAAGTAGACACAAAAATACCAAAGCAGTGATTGGGGCTATGCCAACTCCTGTTTAGCTGGGCAGGAGCAAGAGCAAAATAAGGAGCTGAGAAGCAGCTGGAGCTCTGGGCTGCCTCATTATTGCTTTTCTGTCCTTCAGACCTCAGTCAATTGGGGATTTTCCTTTGGAATCACAACCTAGGAGTGTTTGTTTCAAAAAGACCAAAGAGGAGCCTGGAGTTCTAGTTAATGCTCTATGAGTGTGGCTAAGATTATCCAAGTAGCTGCAAGGAGTTTGACCATGGATGAGTGGGAAAACACCCATGTGCATTCCCCAGGAGCTAGGGAAGAGAAAGGAGGAGCAGAGGTTCTTTGGACACTTGCAGGCCCCTGCCCAGCTGTGAGATGGGTTTGACTAGGAGCTAAGGTGGGCAGATGGGCCCACATCTCAGAGCTCACAGACCTTTGCCAAGTGTCCTACGTGGAAGGGTCCAAGAGCAGTTGGAAGAACTGCATCCTGAAGGAACGGAGGGGAGTCCCAAGGGTCCTGGTCAGGCTGCAAACTCTCGCCATGCACCTGTGCTCTCTGGACCCTTATCTGATCTTCTGGGCTCTTGTCCTTAATAACAACAAGAAGTGTCCTGCTTGGGGATTCCTCCCTAAGCTTGCTCACTCATCCTTTCCAGAAGCTAGGGCTCCCCTGAGGCCCACAGGGAGGCCCTGTGTGTCTTCTTCCCTCTTCTGAAGGCAGCGCTCCTCCCCCTGCTGGTTCTCCTCCTTAGCTGCATCTAAGCTCGCCTCTCCTCACATTGTTCTCATTTTTGGTCCTGAGAGCCAGCCCCATAGGAATGAAGGGGCTCTTGCAGCGTGACACATCCAGGTTTCTACAAGTTAAGAGCATCTTTTCTCAGCCTCAGGCAGCAACCAGCTTGCCTATGAATTCTGCATTTTAAGCACCTCAGATCTCAGCTTAATTAAGAGCATCCCCGCTCCCAGAGAGATCCGGTGACAGAAAAGCAGGCAAGCAGAAACTCACACCCAAAGAGCTCAGCTCAGAAAGTGGAGTTCTGCTCTTTCAAGTAAGCTTTTACGGAGCAACTTCTCCTTCCCACCAGGGCACAAATGCAGCTAGGGAACCTGGAAGAATCCAACATGCTCAAAATATAATTTATATTACAATTTTCCCCCAAAATAAAGGTAACCATTATGTATCACAAACATTTTCCAAAGAGGAAATATTTAAAGAAGACAGACAGACAGACAGACAGTGGGAGCCAACTGCCCAGAAGCTGTCACCTCATCAGAGACTGGATACACGATATTGAGCAGCTGAAGGGAGGTTTACAATTATCACCAACCCTGCAAAAATCAGTCCATTCCCAAATGTAGAAGGGCAGAGAAAGCAATGCTTCCATGCCAGTGGACTCCGAAGGAAGTGAACCCTAAACATGAGGCAGGGGCACCTTGAAGATTAAATGTGGTCATATATGGAAAGCACATATCTTGGCACAGACCTGGCACATTCAATGATTAGCAGCTACTGCAGTTCTTATGTTGTGCCACTTATGAACAAACTGCCTAACATTTATGTATTTTTATTTTAAAGACAAAAAACCCTCTTTCTCTTCAATGAGGCTGCCAAGAGGCAGACACAGAGATGCAGATCTTCATGAAGACCCTGACAGGCAAGGCCATCACCCTCAATATCCAGCCCAGTGATACCATCAAGAATGTCATAGTCAAAATCCAAGACAAGGAGGGCATTCCACCTGACCAGCAGCGCCTGATATTTGCTGGCAAACAACTGGAGATGGTCAGACTCTCTCTGACTGTAACAACCAAAAAGAGTCCACCCTGCACCTGGTGCTTTGCCTGCGAGATAGGATCATCGAGCCGTCCCTGTGCCAGCTGGCCCAGAAGTACAACTGTGACAAGATGATCTGCAGCAAATGCTGTGCCCGCCTGCCTCCCCGTGCTGTCAACTGCTGCAAGAAGTGTGCCCACATCAACAACCTGCACCCCAAGAAGAAGGTCAAGCAAAGCCCAGCCAGCCCCTCACCTAGAAGGGTACCACCTGCACAATGCCCACAGCCTTGGGGCCTGAATAAAGTTTCCTCCCTCCCTCAACTAGAAAAAAAAAAAAAAAAGACAAATGAATAAAACCAAATCAACACAAAAACAATAAAAAATGTTACAGATTTTCAGAACAAGAAGATAGGAGATTAACAATGATTGTATTATATATTGCTATCTTCCAAGTAGTTGCTCATATTACCAGATATAGACATGCAAGATTGGTCAAACATTAAGCACTAACTCTTCCTGTCTCAGTTACTCTTCTTTCATTGCTGGGACAAATACCTGACACCCAAAATGAAGGAAAGAAAGATTTCTTTAGCTCACAGTCACTGGATGTTTTGGTCTAAAGGCCAGCTGAGGGGCACATGGCAGAGGACAGCAGTTCATGGCGGCGGCAGAGCATGAGCAAAATGGAAGAGTAGCAGCGACAATGGCAACAGAGAGCAAGTCTGTCTCTCGCGCGTTATATTCAGGCTCTCTGCCCCAGGCTGGGGGTGGCACTCACACGCATAATCACAACAGTACTAAAACCCATAATCCCAGTGGATCACCCAGAATCTCAAACTCTAGAAGTCCCCACCCCACAACTGCATGAGGCTTTGGGGGGACAACTAGACACAAATCATAACACTTCCTTTCAATAAACCAATAGAAATTAGTAGTACAATTATCATATATATATATATATATATATATATATATATATTCCCTTCCTTCTTTCTTTTCTCTTTTCCTTCATCCCAGTTCTTCTTCCTTTTGAGCAGTTTTCTTTCCCTTTCAGATTTTATTTATTCTTCTGCAGCTTTGTTTTGTTTGTGTGTGTGTGTGTGTGTGTGTGTTTGTTTGTTTTTGGTGGAACCGGGGATTGAACTCAGGCCTTGTGCTTGCCAGGGAAGCACTTATTCTACTGAGCCATCTCCCCGGCCCCTCTTTTGGGTTTTTACACTAAGGAAACAATGTGATGTTTACATATGCAGGTCTGATTTGTCTCATGTATGAGTATGGTCTCTAATTGCATCTGTTTATGTATAAAGGCCTCAAGTGTAGACTGTTACAACCAGTGTGGAAATCAGTGTGGAGATTCCTCAAAAAACTAGGATTAGAGGTCCCAGTCAAGCCATTGATTCCCCTCTGGGTATTTTTCCAGAACTGTAAACATTATATCATAGTGATATATGTGCACCTATGTTTATAGTAGCCCGATTTATAATATATAAATCTTGGAAACAACCCCAACGTCTATCCATAGAAGAATGGATAAAAAAATTTGTGGTATTTTTATACAACGGAGCATTACTCAGCTATAAACATAATTTGTGTACTGTAGTCTTAACCCCACAACCTCAGAATGTAGTTGGAGACAGAACCTTTAAAATGGTAACTAAGGGTGAACAGGGTCATATGGGTGGTTCCCTGACCATCATGATAGGTGTCCAATATTACACACAGACGACCATGTGGAGATACTGGGAGAAGATAACCATTTACAAGATAAGAAGTGAAATCCACCTTGCTGGGGCTGGGGAGATAGCTCAGTAGAACAAATACTTGCCTGGCAAGCACAAGGGCCTGAGTTCAATCCCTGGTTCTGGAAAAAAAAAGAAAAGAAAAAACCAAGTCCACCTTGCCAATACCTTGATCTCAGACATCAAGGTTTCATAATGGTGAAAAAGATAAATTTCTATTTTAAGCCACCCCCTCTCCAGTATTTGGTTATGGCAGCGCTAGCACTCCATGCCTCTCAGCCTCCCTCAGCCACCTCCAGGGCTTCCAGAGAGGACCCTGAGAAAGACTATGGTGTGGCTAGCAAGAGCTTTGCCTTCCTCTCTGCAGGGTGGACCAGACAGGTTGACGAAGTCCAGCCCTCTCCTCTATAAAAGCCAATCCATTGATAACAATGGGCATAGTAAGCTGCAGGCTTCTTGTCCAGTCTGTCTGACAGCTGCCACCTGGGTGTATTGAGAGTTGTGATGACTCCAGCTAAAGGGAGCCACTCCCCTGCTTTCCCTCTTGCATACTGTGCCCTTCGCCTGACTAGGCATCAGCACACATTTTTCTCAGTTAACTAAATGAAATTTCATTGAATAGAAACTAAGCCTGGCTCATCTTCAGCTCCAAGGTAAGAAATGAGTCTGTAACCACAGCACTCAGGAGGCTGAGGCAGAAGGGTGGCTGCAAGTTTGAGGCCAGCTTGAGATAGAAAGTGAGCTTTAGGCCAGCCTGCATTGCATAGTGAAATCCTGCCTCAAAAAACAGCAACAGAGACTGGGTTTGGTGGCATGCGCCTATCATACCAGCTCTTGGGAGGCTGTAAACAGGCAGATCACTATGAGTCTGATCTAATAGTGAGACCCTGAATACCCTGTAGACCCTTCCCTAAAATAAAAAAATAAAAAAAGATAAGAAGAGAAGGGAAGAGGAAGAGGATCCAGTGATTTATTGCAGGATAATATAGGTGAGGATGAAGATGGACAATTGAGTCCCAAGCTTGCCAGTCCCTGGCCACATGACCTGATCAAATGATGAGCCTCATTTGCTCACTCAGGTGGGTGCTGTTGCCATTCACTGAGAATGGCAACAGCACCCACCTGGCAGGGTTTTGTAGTAAGTGAGATCATGTGTTGTACTTAGAAGTAGTTTACCATTGTTAGCCCATGTTATGAATGTGCAGGTACACTGTGAAGTATGTGTAATGATTGTCCTTACTTTACCAATGAGGAAACCAAGGCACCGAGCCCAAGTCACACAGCCTCTGAACAGGGGGCTCAAGAATCGAACCTGGAGCCTGGAATGAACATGGCTCTACCACTTCACAACCATTGTGAAGGGGTTTATGCTCAAGGTCACATCAAATCCATACCATCTCTGTTGGAAATGGGGTTTTATATGATATTTCATTTTCTCATATAAACTTATCTATGTGAACCAACCTTTTTTCACAAATGTTCATCCACTGGACAACCAGGCTCATTATGTCCCTAAGTGCAAATTCGTAACCTTGCATCCTAAACCTATATAATTAGATTTTTCCAAGTGGAGCCCAGGAACCTGCAGTTAAAACAAACAAACATATACACATACACACACTCCCCGTGTCCACCACTCTTCACAATAATTCTCATGTACCCAAAAGCCTGCAACCATGGATCTTGGTTATATCTGCCAAGTTTTGTCCTCATACATAACCTTAATAATTGTCAAAACTGTTCCCAGATTTCAGGATATTAAATTCAAAACCATTTTCCTTAAAAGAAAACAAAGGTCCCAGCCACTATGTCTTCTGCAGAAAATGCAGTCTTACATAAAGGCACTAAACCCACGAAAAATGCAGGTTGAAAGGAAAGCCCATCACTATTATTTATCCAGATGTTTCCAATAGAAAAAAAAATTAACCTCATGGTTATCCCCACATCTCTAGGTCTGCTGTGGTTCTTCTAATCACTTGATTTAAAAGACAAAGTTAAGTCTTTCCAGCCTCACTGGGAGTTCCCAGTGAGAAGGGGGAAAAAAAAGGCCTAACCATCTCCAAACAGGCTCTGGCTTGATCTGTGACCTACAGGTCAACTATTCAGAACAGGGCAACTGCACCTGACAAAGTCCTCCCCTGTGGGGACTGGGGATTGTTCTTTCTTTTATTCCAAACAAAAAGGTGTTGTCTAAATCATTTGAACAGCATACACTCTAGTTGACCATTCACTCCCTAATTTCATGATTTCCCTCAATTTAGTCGCAGGATTGAATTGCAGGACAGTCAGTGACAACACATTGAGGGAACAGACCTGCTGTAGTAATGTCACAGCCAGAAGAAATAATAATGAGCCACCGTGGAGCACTTAATCCCTGAGCACCATGCTCAGAGATTTTCATAATTACTCGATAGTGTAAGGAACCAGGAAGAAAAGGAGAGCGGCCTGCCTTTGAAAGAGGACAATGAGTTCCTAGCAAATTTGCTCTGCTGAAAACATAGCGTGTGGTTTACCTATCACTGCACCTCCTCCCTTTGATGTCTAGTGAGCTCTTCCTTGCCTTTGCATCTTGCACATGACAGCCTTCCAGCTGTGTTGGTGGATGCTCTTTGCTGGTCAACTCACTAATACAGGAGCAGATAATATCTGCATTTTGCAGGAAGCTGCCTGTGGGATTTCCTCCCCATACAGTGTGATGGTATTCGATTAAGAGGTGAAGGCATACAGAAAAGGTGGGAGAATTATTTCAGTTTGAAAATGAAGAGAAGTGATGGGTATACCTAGCCGTTCATCACTGAACACTAGCTAGCACTTCATTTAGAAGAAAGCTGGGTCTGCATCTTTGGGATGTTTTCCCCCTGAACTATTAGCACATCCTCTTGTTTAAATAAACATCCACAAGCAAGATGCTACTAAAGATAGTGAGTTTGCTTCCCTGACCACCTAAGTGTGGAGTTTGGAGTCTTATTATCTTATTTAGTTCTCTAAGGTAAGTTGTTTTAGCTCATTTGTTGAAATTCATAACACTTGGATTGTAGGCCAGACCATCTGGGCATTGAAGAATGCACATTGGATGTACTTGTTTTGCTTGCAATAGAAAATATATTTATTCAGAAGTTCATTAGTTTATACTGCAACATCCTTTGGATGAGAAAAGAAAATGCAAAATCACAATTGTCTGTATACATAGGCCAAGAAGCTGTCTAATTTATTGAATTAGGGTTCTATTTTTGCCCAGAAATGGATTCTTCATAGACAAATACTGTCTGGTAAATCATAAGGAGAAGTTATGCTGGAGCATGTTGGATAGAAAGACTGGAAGAACTTTCCAGTCTATCAGACTTGGGTTCAAATGAAATTCTGATACTAGTTTGAGTTTACTTTGCATTCCTTACAGGCAGAATGGTCACTACCTTCCCAAGGGTGTTGAAATCATTATGTTAATACATGCACATGTTCTGACCATAACAGGCATTTAATAAAACCAGTTTTTGGTATAACTGAGACTACCAAATTAAATACAAAATACCTAGATAAATTAATCTCCTACTGAGACACTACCAACTTACCATAAACATAGGAACTTCACACAAATTTATTATCTTATAGTTCTGGAGGTTTTAAGTCTAAAATGGTGCTTCATCACAGGGGAGAAGGATTCCATGTCTTTTTTCAATTATGAGAAGCCACCTTATATTCTACAACTCATGGTCTTCTCCTCCATCTTTAAAACCAGCAGTATAACGTTTTCTCCAGCTTCTTCCATTTGTACATCTTCTCTGTCATAATAACTCTTGTGATTGTGCCAGTCCATCTGGATGATCAAAAAAAGTATCATTTCAAGATACTTCATTTAACCACACCTGCAAAGTCCCTTTTGCCATATAATGTAAACTATTCACACATTTTGGATATTTAGACATGAACAACTTTAAGGGTCATTATTCAGCCCACTCCAATCTATTCTTTCATCTGGCCATGCAAAATTTCACACTCATTCCACTTGCAAAATACATTCACCCAACCCCAACATTTCCAAAAGTCTGAACCCATTATAGCATCACTGCAATTCAAAAAATCTCATCTGAATATCATCAACTTAAAATTCCTAAATTTCATTCCCTAAATTATATGTGAGTGATAATCTTGGTATTATCCATCTGGGGCCAAATTCCTCTCCATCTGCAGACCTGTGAAACTAAAAAACAAGTTAAGTGATCCCAAAATACAATGATGAGACAGATCTATAAGAACAATTTTAGTCATTTTCATTCAAAGGTTGGGAAGAAATTGAAAAAAAGAAAAATAATCAGTGGTCCCAAGCAAAGCTGAGATCCAACTAGGCAAGATTCACAAGGTTTCAAGTCCTTGGAATGATCCTCAGCAACTCTAAGCTCCAACTTCTACAGTTCCTCAAACCTGGCTTCAAGTTAAACTCTGCTGTCACACTGACCTCTGCGTCAAATTGGCGACATCTTGGTCACCTTTTCTTTTGTACGGCATGTAGAACATGTTTGCAACTGAACAATTTATCAGCCTGTGTCCTACACAGAATTTTTGGAGTTTAGCAGGCTTCTTTCATTTCTTCCTCTTTCTTCCCCTCCTGGTCCAAGCTGGCATGTTTCATGTGAGATAATATCCTAAAGAACATTATGAGTCTTTCATGTATGTCTCTAGGATTCACTCCGGTCAACAAGAGCGTCTATTTAAGATTGTTTCTGATCAATCTTATTTGTTTTTTGGTTTTCCTGGTATGGTTTTGGGGTTAGACACATGAATATCTTCAAAGAGCTCTCAATGTTAAACAACACTTGGTCATTTTGATTCTTACAATAAATTAGCGAAAGATTGTCCAGAAACACCCTATCTTTCTCCTTAGAAAAAAAATGTGTATATATATATATATATATATATATATATATATATAATCTTTTAAAACCAAGGCATTTATTTTGAGTAATCACTGAAATTCTCAAGATGAACTGGATGCTGCAATATCTGCTGTCTTGGGTTTAGGCATCGTTCCTTCATGGAATCCATGCCTGAACCTGCGATATACAATTTTTAGGTGCCTCATCCAACCAGTTCCGGTAGTATTTCACCTTTTAGCCATTGCACTGTAGTTATGCTCCCTCCTGCACTTGGTGGGATAGCATATTTGCCACAAGTCAACTTCTGAAGGTGGTAGGCTCAGAGCCACAGCAGCGGCACAATTTGTGCATCTTCTTACGATGCTTTGCAAAGGATGACATTGCCTTTGTCATCTCGCTTGTGCCCTCCCTAAAAATCTTATCCTGACAGTAAATCTCTTACTTGTCACATTTCTGCAAGCTGGAAAGGATGGAAATTTTGCACATCAAGTCCTGGTTCTGGCTTGGTTGGAGTAACTTCCTCCACTCTACCTCTTTGCTGTCACACTTTGCTATAAACAAGCAAGAAGAAATCTTGGTGTACCTTCAACATTTGCTTAAATAATCTCTCAGCTAAATACTTTTGTATTGGTAAGTTTTGCTTTCCATAAGACTATAGGCCACAATTCAGCTTAACTTTTTCTACTATAAAACTAGTATCTCCTTTATTCCAATTTCTAATATCACCTATTTAGATTTGAATTTCAGAAAAACAATGAGCAATATTTGGTATAGTTATGTCCTTGATTCATATATAATTATGTTTCATGTATTGCCTGTAACTTATTTAAACTAATATATTTGTTGCTTTATTCTTTGTTGCTAACCTGCAATTTAAAGAGAGATAAAATAATTTCCTAGAATTACAAAGCTGTATGCCACAACCTTTTCTATCATCCTGCACACTCCTCTCCCACTATAATGAATTCCTAACATATCAGGAACACCTATAGGCAAACACTAATGACAAGCATTCATCCACATGAATATATAGAAAGAATGCTAATATGGGTAGGACCTTGGTTCAAACATAAGAACTGATTTAACCCCATGGGAACGTTCTTCAGAGCGTCAAGAACTTGAGTTCTGGAGTAAGACCTCCTTGGGCCTCAGAGCTGGTTTTCCTCCAGCCATGTAACATCACCACTTAATAACTCTCAGCTGCAATTTTCTCATCAATAAAATAGAAATAATTACAATAAACATTTTGTATATTAATATTAAGTTTACAGGTATTGTTATCAGTATTCTTGCTATTTTTTCAATTCTTTTATAGTACATTTGTGAGAAGGAAAATCACAGTGTATCATGACATAATATTGAACTTGCCAAGAAAAAGACTGAAAGAAGTAATTATCATATAGCTACCTCTTGGTTCCATTTAATCCAGAAATTTTAATCTATATCTGTATTTTTACTAAAGAATAGAGGCAGGTTGCTGATCTTAGGAAAGGTTACCTTGGGATTTCCTGATGGAGATCTTCTAAAATAACTTTTCTTATTTACTTTTCACTATTTCTGGGATAAAATACCTGACACATCAAATTAAGAAAGGAAAGGTTGATTTAGCTAACAGCTTGTAGAGGCTTCAGTCCATACTCTGCTGACTCCAAGGCAGAGCAG
This sequence comes from Octomys mimax, assembly GCA_002564305.1. Lineage (NCBI taxonomy): Eukaryota > Metazoa > Chordata > Mammalia > Rodentia > Octodontidae > Octomys > Octomys mimax. Next base: position 27,317 of record NDGM011121517.1, read on the forward strand.
CATATAGCAGAGGACAACAAGGGTATTTTTTTATTAATTCTATTGAGAAACAAATAGCAGTGAGACAGTTTCAAAACCAAAATAAACCAGACCCATGTGTTAATATCGCATAATCTCCCTAGTGTAAGAACTCAAAAGAAGAAACAAAAAGACAAAGGTATAACACAATGAAAAGGAAAGCGAGAATTTAAGTATTAAACAATGAAGAGAGGGCAAGGAGAAAAGCTAGGAAACATGATGGGGCAAAACCATACATTTATA